>PVJA010008629.1:0-63765 GCA_004027025.1 Myocastor coypus | reverse complement strand
CCCCTTATGTATGTCTCTTAAACCTCATTTATTTGTTTGTGTTATGGCTGGCTCAGCCTGCCCTGGGGTGGGGGCGTGCAGCATGTGGTGCCAGGGATCAAGGAGCAGTTGGCAGTGCTTGCGTTAAGTTTCCTCTGCAGGTGCTTTAGACCACTGAACCATCTTGCTGGCCCAAAAACACACTTTTAGTTCATATATTTGACTGTGCTATTTAAAGTAGGTATATTCTGAACATGCATAAAAATATACTAAAATTGTATCTGTGTTTAACAGCATTCAACTATGACATCAACATTGCGACGATTGGGTGAAGACATATTTAAGGGTGTGGTAATTAAAGGAGTTCAAGATAATTCTTCAGAGTATTCTGTGGAGATTAAGCCAAAGACAGCTGCTTTTTTTAAGAGTTCGAATTTGCCATTGCGATTTTTATCAACCCTCATTGTTCTCAAAACCGTCACACAAGGTAAGTTTTCAGGTGTGCTTGTAGAATAATTTCGGAGGAGCGGCTCAGAGAGCAGTTCTTTTCCAGTTAGAAGTGTTTTACATTTCCTGGGTGAGCTCTTCAGTCACTCTGTATTGTGAATTTTGAGGCAGTGAGGTCTAGTGGGTGCTGGCCTCCTGGAAGCCGCTGAGTGTTGCGGGTGGTTCTGAGTACAGGTTCACAGGCGTGAAAACTCTGCCATGTGTACTTCTAAGGTGTGTGGGTTTTTTAGCTTTTAAATTGGTACAGGGCCTCATTATGCAGCTCAGACTTGTAGTGATCTTCCTGTTTTCAGCCCCCTCAGCACTGGGGTTACAGGTGTGCTCCACCATGCCCAGACTCAGTCTCCAGCTCAGTGCGCCTGGGCATGGGGCCAGCACAGCATTCAGTACTGGGAATCGAAGCCTGGTCCCTGTGCTTGCCTAAGTAGGCACTTAGTCCACTGAGCTATCTTGCCAGCCCTCCAATGTGTACTTAGATGTATGAGTTTTTTTATGTGGTTAGACTTTGCTGAAGCTAGAAAACACTGTATTTATATGCACTAAGGAGACCGAATGCTGTGTGAAAAGAAAGAGTCTGCTACTCTCAAGGAGTCCCTGGGGTAATGCGATTGGCAGTGTAACGTATGTCCTCTACTTCCTCTGGGGCTTGGGACACTTCTGTGTGCTGTACTCACACCTGTGCACTTTGTCTTTGAGTTACAAATTTATTTCATTTAGCTTCCAGGACCATATGTACAGATGCAGTGCTTAGTTCTCTTTAGCTTCATTTACTTTTTTTTTTTTTTTTTTTTTTTTTTTTTTTTTTTTTTTTTTTTTTTTTTTTGTGATATTAGGGATTGAACTCAGGACCCTGTGCTTTATAGGCAAGCACTTATTCTACTGAGCTATCTCCCTGGCCCTTTCATTTACTTCTTAGTCATCTGGTAATTAACCCTGCTCTTTGGTTCCTCCTTTTGCTACTCTAAATAATGACACATTTTCTGAGATGTCTCTACCATGTTGGAACTTTTTTTTTTTTTTTTGAGACAGGGTCTCACTATGCAGTTCAGGCTGGCCTTGAGCTCACTTCTGTAGCCCAGGCTGGTCTTGAACTCACACTTATCCTCCTGCCTCAGCCTCCCGAGGGCTGGGATTACAGGCGTGCGCCACCATGCCCGGCTTGGAACTTTTAATATCACAGTAAATATACCAAGTTTAAATATATGAAAGAACACATGCATTTTAATCTTATTTTTAATTTGTTTGTTTACTTAGGGTTTTTTGGAGACAGAGTCTTGATGTGCAGTTCAGGCTGGCCTTGGACTCACCATAGCTCAGGATGGTATTAGTTCCCTGGGGTCTTCCTGCCTCAGAATGGGCCACCACACATAGCTGTATTTTAATAGACAGGCCCAAATTCTTTCTCAAAAAGATTGTAGCTGTTACATCCTCACAGCTGTATCAGTCATGCAGTTTCATTAAAAAAAAAAAAAAAATTCCATATCTCAGTGTTACTGCTATTTTAATCTGCCAAGCAAAAACATGTTTATATGATTGTTTATTCACTTCCTGTGTATCCGTCAAACTTGACTGTGTTCTCATTTTCTTTTGTTATGTTGATGTGTATTTTCTCTAATGTGAGTTTTCTGTTTACCTTTTGTCTTTTTTGTATTGGATGATTTGTTATTTTTATATATACATATTTTTTAATTCTTTATTAGGTACAGGGTCTCGCTGTATAGCTCAGACTCATAGTGATTCTCCTGTCTCAGCCTTCCCAGCACTTGGATTACAGGTGTGCACCACCACGCCCAGTTTCAGTGGCAGGCATAGTGTGCCTAGGGTTCCAGGCAGAGTATGTCGAACCGGGGATTAAACCCAGGTCCTTTTGCTTGCTAGGCAGGTACTTAGACCACTGAGCTAGCTCCCCGAGCTAGCTATGTTTTATAAAAATAGTATCCTCTGTCTCTCACATTTAATACAAAGTTTTTGCAGTATCACATTTGTGGTTGTTTTTTTGCCAGACTAACATTTTAAATTTTTTTTTAATTCATTTTATTTATTTATTTATTTATTTATTTATTTATTTATTGTTTCAGAACCTTTGTTTGTTTATTCACTCATTTTTATGGCCGGCTCAGCCCACCCCGAGGTCAGGGCTGGCGCAGCATGTGGTGCCGGGGGTCGAACCGAGGTCCCTGAAGCCCCCTAAGCTTTCCCAAGCAGGCGCTTTAGACCACTGAGCCATCCCGCCGGGCCCCTTAAATTTTATTTAAGTAATATCTGTTGTACTTCCTGATTTCCGCTTAAGTCTATAGCTTATGAAGTGCCCAACGACTTGGTGTTGAGGGCTGATCTCAGCTGTGTCCACGCTGGGAGGTGGGGCTCCAAGTTTATCTGAGTTACAGGAACACTGACCTCATCTAAGGTCAGTCCCTAGATTTTGTGTGATCATTAATAATAGTCTACACACAGAGGTCATGCGGTATCTCTTGCTCATCCTACTCACTTTATGACCTCCTCATTTTTTGTGCAGCTTCCTTCTTCAGTTATTATGTTTAAAAATGTAAAATTTAATCTGTATGTAGGTGTCTGTGTGTATATGTGCACTTGTGCATGTATGTGTGGTATTAATGGAAATTGAAGCAGAGCCTTTGTACTGAGCTATATCTCCAGCCCTTTTTATTCTTTGAGACAGGCAGGATCTTTCTCAGTTGGCCTATTGGACTGGAATTTGTGATCCTCCTGCCTCGGCTTCTCAGAGTATTGGAGCTGCATGTGCTCCCAGAGGTGCCTCTGTACAAAACCAATTTAAGCACTTTTCTATCCTGTAGCCTTTTTAGGGTGGCTGGTTTTTTTTTGTTGTTGTTTTTGTTTTTTCTTTGAGATCCTTACTGTGAGCTAGATACTATGTAGTGCAGGCTGATCTTGAAATCACTGTGTCACCAAGGGTAGCCTTGTACTCTGTTGTGCTTTAACGTCTTGAATGCTGGGATTACAGACATGTGCCACCATGTCCAGATGTGTAGCCTTTTGAGAAAAGCTCCTTTAAGAAGCTAGAAAATTAAAGGGCTTTAGTGAGATTTTTTTTTGTTGTTATTTCTAAAAGGTGCTTACATCTGAAAATATAATTTTAATTTCAGGATTTAAATAGAAATTGAAAAATGAGGCCAGTTTTGGTTTAATTTGATCACATGTAGAACTATGTACCTTTGTTTTACCTTCTGCCTCAGTGCATGAATAATACACAGTTGACACTAGTCTTCAGCTGAAAGTTGTTGGTGTAGTTGTTCATCCTGAGTGTGAGGGTAGCCGAGGACATGGCTGTCGTTATGCTGTGAATTACTGTTCTTTCTGAAGTGTGTTCTTATGGCACTACCAAAATGTGTCATAGCCTTTAATGGAATTTATTGCAAGGAAATAGCTCAAAAAAGAAGTTCACATTGTTAAGGGCCCAGCAGCAGCAGAGCTGGCGGTGTGGAGTTCAGAGGGCCCTGGCTCCCCCTCAGTCCCCACCCCTCCTGCCCCCGTGCAGGGAGCCCACTCAGATTGGTCCTTGAGGAGGGGACCATGTCTTCACAGGAGGTGGGAGCAGTGGCCCAGGTCTTTCTTACCCAGACCCTGGCCCACCACAATGCTCCTGGGTACACGTAAACATGGCACAGTGGCAGTGCTGTCAGCATTGTCGTTGGTGGGCAGAGATGGATGTCCTATGAGGGGTTCAGTGTGTGCACTGATCCCTGAGTTCACTTTGGAGATGGTTGTGGGGAGAAGCCATAGGGATCTTAGCTGATAAAGTTACTTGGTTTAGGGACCAATTCCTTCTCTGCGCAATTAATCAAATATATCCTATTCTTTATGTTGTGTGATGAGAACTAATGCTGCCCTTCCCTCCTTGGCAGGTGACCTTCACTTTCTGAGGATTTCTGTACTTTTAAGGTCTGTTCTTGGGCTTCCCGCCTAGAGCAATGTTCTCAGGTGTCAGGATGCTTTGATTTGGTAGGAAACCATCACAGTATAATAGTTAAGAACCCCAACTCTAGTTGAAGACTAACGTTTCCTGCAGGGTTAGAGTGAGACCCGTGGCTCTGGCAGAGCACTTTGTTGTTTCTGCCCCAATTTGGCTTTTTGGCGATTAAGTTAGGGAATTCATACAACAGTGTAGTAGAAATCGATATATAGTAAGTCTTAATAAGCTAGCTGCTGCGGATATCATAATGTGATCTAAGAATTTGGACTGAAATAAGATCTGTTAATTGAGGCCTGCAGTAGCTGTCTGGTAAGCCACTAAAGAATTAAGAATCTTTGCCGGGCGTGGTGGCGCACGCCTGTAATCCCAGCACTCGGGAGGCTGAGGCAGGAGGATCAGTGCAAGTTCGAGACCAGGCTGGGCTACAAAACTGAACCCAAGGCCAGCCTCAACTGCATAATGAGACCCTGTCTCAAAAAGAAAAAAAAAAAAAAAGAATCTTTGAATAGCAAACATTTTACTTACTACCTTACAGTTCTTTGGGGGAGCTTTTAGCCACAATATTTGTGGCTGGTCTATCTTCCATAGACATAGGGCAGGTAGACAAAAAGCTCTTGATTATAGGCTCCTGACCATAGGCTTGCACAGGTTCCCATGGGGTCCTTGACCACAGACTCCCTGACTATGGGCTCCCTGACCACGGGCTATGGAACCATGGACTTCCTGACTCTGGGCTCCCTAATAATGGGCTTCTGAACATGGCCTCCCTGGCCATAGGCCATATGTGCTCCTGACTACAGGCTCCCTGACCAGTCTCCCTGATCACAGGCTCCTGAACATAGGCTGGTCCTGCTGTACTGCCTAGCCAGCTATGGGTGAGGCCTGGCTCCAGGGGCACAGAGAATGTGGTCATCCCTCAAATCTATCATGTAGATAAGGTACTAGGAAGTCCTGTTCTATACTGATTAAGATCAGTAGGTTTGTTGTAGGCAGCTGAGTTAAATAGAAATAATAGGCAGGCAGATAGGGCTAGGCCCTCAAATGGGAAACCACAAAAGACAAGATATCTTGCAACTGTGCAAGGGATGGATGCTCCCATTGTAGGCCAGACCTAAAGACCAAAAATCAAACAGGTGCTAATCTTAAAGATTGGCATCTGAGATTGATCATCACTCTAAAGGAGCCAGAAGAGTCATTAGTCCATCTCCTACTGGATGGCTACCTGATAAAGTTCTGTTCTGCATTCACTGCCACTTGCTACGTTACTCATTTTCCCATTTGGTCTTGGACTTAAACAATTTTACCTGAGCAGTGGTGCTTGTAACCTCATTGGTTAGCCTTAGCTTTGTCCCGCCTCATGCCCACCTAAGCAAGTTTCCATGTTCTCCACCACCTTAGACCCGCCTCACCACACGGTTTTCCTTTATAAAAGTCCCTGGAAGAGACAGCTTCCGGGGGACACTCACTCAGACAGGAGCTTTCTTTGCCTTAATAGATACATTCTGCTCATAATCTCTGTTCCTAAAATTCAGTCTTCAGTTTTAGAGAACACGAACTCATCCCAGGTACTTTTCAGGTTGAGGGATCAGTTTTCCCTATATCATTTGAAGGTTCCCTGTGTCATTTGGAGGTCATTCACCCAAGGTCAGTTTTTGCTTCCTGTAGCAGGTTGACTTTTAGTAAAGAATATAAAGGATGCATTTAATGTCAGGACCCTTTTAAAAAGCCCAGTAAAATAGCATATTTATGAAAAGTAAGTTTTGGTTATAATTAATAACACTTAAAATAGTTAAATTGGTCTAATTTTTTAAAAAATTACTATTAGAAAAAAATTAAGATGAAATAATCTGATTTATCTCTGAAAGGTAAGGTAGTTTTTTCAAAAATAATCACAAACTCTTAAAGGACATTACTGTAAACTTGCAAATGTAAAAAGTTTTCAACCTAAAGCCTTGCCAATGATATATGTTAATAAGTAATTTGTGTCATATACGATAGGGGGCGCTAGCATAAAACTTTTGTTCCTGTGAAAACTAGGGTTCATGTAATTTTTTACCTTTGTCATTGTTAATCAAAGTTAAACAAATGCAGCACTAGAGATGAAGCCAGGGCCTTCACAGCGGGCCACCCTGGCCTTTTTATGAGACAGGAACTCACTGTCTTCCTTACACTTGGAACCATTCTTTCAGCTTCCCAGAGATCTGTGATTACAGACCTCTGCACGTGCGTGCACCACCATGCCTGCCTTAAACAGAGAAAGGTGACTTCCATTGTAAGCCAGTCTGAACAGCTCTAGCGACTTTACAAGTTAGTGTACAGAAATAAGTGCGGTAATGTTGGTGTTCCTTGAGCTAAGTTCTACCAAATGTGACAATGGAATGATCGTCCGTGAGCTGTAAGTGCAGGTCTTTCTCAAAATCCCTTCATTCTAGTATCCCACCAGCTACCATCAGCGTCTCATGTTAATGACCCTTTCCTTAACGTCTCTGTCATAGCACAGCTGCAGGCTGGGGGCCGAGAGACTCCAGCACCTCCAGGTGCTCCACCTCTCTGGGGACATTGTGTTATCCCTAGGTGGGAATTGGGAGAAGGTTTTACATTTCAGAGCACAAGCTCCTGCTGACCTGTGACAGTGCTAGTGACATTAGTGAGGGTGTGATGATGGCGTGGTGACAGCGATTCTGCTCAATTAGTGACTCAGTCCTGACTCTGGAGCCTCCTTGTGGCCTGCAGAGCATCATGAGAGAGTCCCAGGGGCTGCCCACCAGGTGCTGTCCTGGCACCATCCTTGCCCCAGCTTTGCTCCACCTTTGGCGACAGATGTGAGTCACAAAGGCAGCACATCAGAGTGCATTCCATCTCCTGCGGTTGTTGTCAAGTGGCCTGATGTTTCCTCTTTAGTATGAGACAGAAAACTGTTTCAAATCGCTTACTAGGACTGGGAACATAGCTCAGTGGCATAAACGTCTGCCTGGCCAGTACAAGGTCCCAAGTTTGATCCTCGGTACTGCATGCTGTGCCGGCCTTGGGACCCCAAGTGTGCTGTGCTGGTCCCAGAACCCAGTGTGGTGGCGCATGCCTGTAACCCCAGCGCTAGAGAGGCTGAGACAGAAGGATCACAACAAGTCCAAGTTGTGTAGCAAGACTATCAAAGCAAAACACTTGGTTTATGTAAAGTTACGTTTTAAATTAGATAAATATTTTAAAAGCAGCAGTAAAAATAGATTACACTCTTAGAAGCTGTTGGAAATATGAATAACAATGCTGCTTAAATATTTGGAAGCACGTAGTTATCGAATATGTGAAATACTATTCATATTAATCATTTTCTTTGTGATACAGAAAAGGGACTGAGTTATTTTGGGCTAAGACACAGAAACTCTTGGGCAGCATTTGCCCCATCACAGTGTGGTTGCTCTCCCCTCCCCATCTGGATTCTGACAAGCTAGGGACGTGGACCTAGGCCTAGCCAGCCACTTCCTGCCACGGAGCTCTGCTGTCCTTGCTTTGCGTCAGTGAGGACACATGCGCCTGTCTGTGGTACCATGCCAGTTGCTGACACCTAGGGGCTTCCCCTTGTCTTCCAGCTGATTATCTGGCTCAGGCGTTTGACTCCCTTTGCTTGGACTTGAAGACAGATGAAGGGAAGGCCTTGTTTCTGGAGTACCAAGCAGTTCCGGTGGTTCTGCGGCACCTGCGGATATCCAGCAAGGGCCTCCTCTCCAATGTCATCGACAGTTTGCTGCACATGACGGTGGAGTCCAGTAAGGTGTTAAGTTCTGATTGTGTGGGGAAATGGAAGTGGGCTCGTTTTCTTGTCCTCGTGTGGTCTGTGTGTGTAAGCCATATGTCAGGCACTGTGCTTTCTATCATTCAGGTGCTTAGAAATTCTTGGGCGCTTGTCTAATTGAGCTGTGAATGATGGCTCTGCTGGCATGGCCTGCTGTGGCTGTGTCATGTGAGTGTACTACAGGGGCCTGGTAAGCCTCTCTGTCCTCTTCTGTCCCAGGATGCTTCAGGGAGTGGGGGCACTTGATACCTCTCCGTCTGAGTGACAGTGGTGACAGAAGCATGTCCTGCCATTGCCTGTCCACCCATACTGTCCCTTTGGACATGCTTGGGCTGTGCATGGGGCTGATCTCTTCAGCTCATCTTGTCTGTGGGTGCAGGAAGTTCCTGTTACCTGCTGTGAGTGGTTCTTAGTTGGTGCAGGAAGGTTCAGGCCACGGCCAGGTGCTTTGATCCACTCCGTGGGCTTGGGGTGTGTCACCATGTTGCTCGTATAATTCTTCCTCTTGGGTAGTCTTCCCTCCTCTGTTCCTCTTCCCTTTGAAACACTTCCCAGAATAAATGGTTTCAGCAGTGGGGGACACTGAGTGGAAGCCCTCTGTCCTATTGGCAGTTGACACCTGCAGGCTTGGCGTACAGTGCAGCTGGTGCGCTGGGTCTCGGCTGGGCCACATTCTTGGCTCCTTCTCTCTGTGGTGTTTGTTCTCTTTCTCAGTGTCCTGTGCAGGAGGCCTGATCAAGAAACCAAGGCCTAGACAAATTAGGCAAGTTTCCCAGGAACCTCACAGCTGGACAGAGGGCAGCCTGAGATGGTAGAGCAAGGAATCAGCTCTGGACTTGAGGTTCACTGTGGCCCTGCTCTGTGACTAGGCTTTCCCAGTGTTATTCTTCTCCTGTTGCTTTTCGCTAGGCTGTTGCTTTATTAGTAGATTCAGCTTTGACTAGTGGCTCAGGTGATGGTTCAGATAGGGGTGGCAGCCTAGCTGAGGGAGTTGGAGCTTAGTATCTCAGTGAACACCGTGAGACGTAGAACAAAACATGTAACGATTCTTGTTTAAGTGGCTAGGTTTGCATCTTGTATTTTATTTTTTTCTCACTACATGGCGTGGATCTGTAGTGATTCTCCTGTTTTCAGCCTCCCAAATGCTGCAATTACAGATGCATGCCACCATGCCCAGTTTCAATCAACATCTCTGCACCCCATGAGCGGGGCTGGCACAGCACACTAGGAATTGAACCCCAGCTACTGCACTGGGCCTAAGGAGGTACTGTAATCCACTGAGCTATCAGGCTGGCCCTTTCATCTTGTGTGTTAGAAATTTGCTTTTTTAATAAGAAAACCAAAAATCCTACCAGACCCCAGTGTCTGTCGGAAGCAGATCTTTCTGGATACACTGGCGGAAATTAACTTACTCTTCTTTTTGTTGAAGAACTGATTATAGTGATACCCTAGTTCATGAGCTCAGTTGTCCATGATTCTGGTTGCAAACTTGTTATGGTTTATGTCTAGTTGTCCCCCCAAAGCCTCATGAGTCGGGGGGCAGGGACTTCTAGAGTTTGAGACTTGATCCATGATCCCTGGGATTATGGGTTTTAGCCCTGATGGGATTATGGGTCTAAGTACTTCTGGGATTATGGGTGTAGCCTAAGGTGAGGCTGAGGCGGAGAGCCTCAGTGGAATATAAAGAGAGACAGAGAAACAGACTAGAGCGGTTGCTGTTGCGCTCTGTTGCCATATTTGGTTGGCTGCCTCTGTCACTATTTTGTTGCTGTTCCACCACCATGAACTGGATGCTCTCTGTATTGCTCCACTCAGCCTCGGGCCGCATATGGACTGAAACCTCCATGAACTGTGAGCTAAATAAACCTTCCCTTCCTTCATTTTGAGTGTCGGGTATTTGTACCAGCAACGAGTAAAAAGTAACTAAGACAAAACTGGACTAGCTGAGCACAAATTGAATTTCCCCAAAGGTCAATGTTGAACCTGACCATCCGGTTCTTGTCTGTGTTGTTGCAACCAGAATCATGCAAGGAATCCAGTGTGTGAACCCAGGTGCCACCATATGATGCATTGACCCAGTTGAGGTGCTGGGTGGCCAGGCAGGGGGCCTATGCTCTGAGGCTAAGCAGCCAACCTTTCTGCTCCCTCGCCGGTCTGCTCTGCCACTGAGCTTTGGAATGGCTGGCGCAGGGCGTTTTTCTAAGTTAGGGTCTGTGCCTGGACCACATGAGGAGCCCAACCTCAGCCGCACCCTGTGCTGCTCTCTGGGGAGGTGAACATCATGTAAGTCCACGGTGGTGCGGTGTCTTTCCCTTCTGTGGGCAGACTCACTTCTCTGGCTTGAGCGGGGTAAGAGTCTGAGTCGGACTTGGTTGCGAAGAGCCCTTCCCTTTCCTTGTCAGACTTAATTTAAGCAGAGGGATTCGTGTTTGTTCTTCAGTGTACTCTCTCCTTGGACCTGGAACCTGAGTTAGCTGGGCAGAGGGGCTGTTTAGGCCAAGGGCCAGCAGTGTGTTTGGATACACTTGAGGTTTCTTTTTTTAAAAGTAAAGTTTATTTTTGCTATAAAAATAATAAATTTAGAAAATATGTGAAGTGGCAGAGAATGGGGACGTTAGGAAAATGCTAGTCAAAACATGCCAAGTTTTAGTTGTGAAGGGTAAGCTTAGGAGGTTTGTTGGCTAACACAGTAGTGTCCCTAGAAGTACTGCATTATAGATTTGCCAGGCTATTGTCCACCAGAAGAAATGATAAGCCATTCCCAGCATGTATTAGGACATCATGGTAGACAGCAAAATGATACAATTTTTATTTTCAGTTTTACAAGAAAGTCACAGAAAAGCACATTCAAAGATCAGCTCCTGTATTCCTGTGTGTGCTTGCTTCTTACTGTGACATGAGTGGTTTTTGTGGTGGTGGCTAGCTTTTTTCGTCTAACATGTTTGTCTCCTAGTGTATGTACAGCTGAGGGCATGCAGCCAGGCAGTGTTTAAGTGCTTATGTTTAAAATATCAGAAAGAAAAACCAAAAGCCCAAGATGATAGTAGAGGGAGACTTACCCGAGTTCCTCTGTTGCATTTCTGCCTGTGAGCATGGCTAAGGAAACGTGATGCAGCCGCAGACAGTGGAGCCTGCGGACATAGCCCCAGGACCTCTCCCTCACGCTTGATCCACTCTCTGGTGCAGCTTCGCCTCTTGCCCTTAGTCCCAAGAGGCTGCTGCTGTTGCGAGCGGAGGCCAGGGTGGTGTCTGTGGCTCGGTCTTGCAGCTGGGCACCCATGTTCTCTTTGCTCATTGTGGAGTTCCACAGGGAGGGATTTCCTTGGGTGGCACAGCCAGACCGTTGGGTTTGGAGGATTTTAGGGTTGCTTCAATGAAGAGCATGGTTCTGGGCTGAGGTAGGGAGCCATGGGGAAGCTGCTCAGGCCAAAGCAGAGTCGAGAGGGCTTTATGTAGTCAGTGCCTTAATCTTTGCCTTTCTACTCTTGTTTGTTGGATGTGATATTATAAAAAAAAATTAATATTGCTGTATAGCTTTTATTTGGAATTGTTTAATATGACTATAGTTGCACACCATCATTTATTATAATTTTAACAGTTGACTGTAGGGTGAAGTTCTTGTGATATGCCCCAGTCCTTGCACATAGGGGCACTTCAGGAGCTTTTGGCTGGCCCCTTGGGTATGTGTGTAGGGCCCGGTGCCCCATGGCCACCCAGCCCCAGCTCTCTGAGAGGGCCTGAGTCCTCAGGGCCAATCATAGCAGCCTTGTGTCCACATACCCTGGTCTGCAGTTGTGCAGGGAGCCATGCACAACTGACTGGGGCTTCCTCCCTTTGATGCTGTGCCGTGTGAGTGTGTCTCCCGTGGGTGGATTGTGTCCCAGCCTGCTGTGAGGAAACGCACACTCCTGTCTTACGAAAAAGTCAACTGGACACACAGTGAGTGTCAGAGAGAGTAAAGCTTTGCGGTCACGGAACATGGTAAGAAAGACTGAGGAGTCATGTGATGTAATATAGGTAATGGTGACATTGCTCCGTATTTTCATAATAATTAAGATTTTCCTGGCCAGTTAGGGTGTTTTGTGTTTTTTGTTTTTTTAATCTTTTGAGACAGGGTTTTACTACGCAGTTTAGGCTGGCCTTTAACTCACTTTGTAGCCCAGGTGGGCCTCAAACTCACAGTTTTTCCTGAGAACTGGGATTATGGACGTGTGCCACTAAGCATGGCTTTTTTTTTTTTTAGTTACACGATAATTTATTGAGCCCTTCCCTGCCCGTGTAGTCTCCAGGTCACTTTTTCTGCTGGTAGAGCTTATTTGCCAGCACTAGGAAGCTGCCTGGGGGCAGTGGTGCAGCATATTGCTGGAAGAGGTTCAGGATGTGCTTGTGGCCGTCTTCCTGATACTGTGAAAACAGCCAGCAGATCCAGCTCCTGGTGCAGCGCCTTCACCCTCGCTACTTTTGCACATCCTTCTGCCTGTAATTCTCATGCAAGATCGCACTGCTCTTGTGTGGCTCACTGCAGATGCTGAACCACCAGCCAGCTGCATTCATTATTATACTGGATGTCGGTGCCAGTCCTTCCGTCACACCGGGGTCCCCAGAGAGGTCAAGGAAATCATCCTGTATCTTGAAGAGCTCGCCCATCTCCAACAGGATCTTCCTGGCATTGTCATGCTCCTTCTCCCCATCAGTGCCAGCCAGGTACATGGCAGCAGCAACAGGCGGGTCGAAGGAGTGCAAAGCTGTCTTGTACTTAACAGTAGATTCATGCCTCGTTTCACTGTATTTTTTGAGATCCACACGCTCCTGGGAGGCTGTGATGACCTCCAGAGTCTGCTCAACCTCCGTCTGATAGGCAGTCAGCAGGGAGAGCTCAAGCAGGTTCAGGTAGTAGAGCTGCTCCTGGCAGTGGAACTTCAGCAGGTGGTAGATGCAGGCTTCCAAAGGAGAGCATCATTGACAGTGTCCAAACCTATGCCTGGCTTCCAATACCAGCAGACCTGTCCCCTCCGTGTAAGGGATGAGTCCATTGTGTCACCTGTCTCCTGGAAGAAAGCCTGCAGCCGTTCCACACGCCAGCCCACAGTCAGTGCCCGCTGAAGACTGTCTGTGTCCTGTTTCCTTGGCTCCACCAGCTCCCGGAATGCTACCAGCACTGTCAAACCCCGGTTGTGTTTGCCTCCGATGGCATTGTACTCTAGGACCTCCCTGAGCCAGGCAATGATATCGACTATTTCTGGGTGCCCTGTGTCATCCAGTCCCCTGATAATCTGAGAGAAGTGCTGGATGAAAGTCTGCATTTCTTGAGCATAAACATCGCATTTCTGTTCTCCATTTATCCAGGGAGAGGAGCAAAGTGCTCTGTTCTGGATGCTGTTCCCCTTTGTGGTCTATTTAAGTATTTTTAAAAACAAAATTGTATGTACTTTGAAAAAGTAACCCACTTACATAGCTCATAATTGTAAAGGTGCAAAAGGTGAAAGTCTTCCCTTTTCTTCCTGGTGTGCACCCACCTCTTTGCTCATTTTTCTCCTGGTCAGAACTGTAGCATGGTATATGTTACTGTTGGCACTACAGCGTGAAAATCTTCTCATGACGCTACGTGATTTCTTCAGATTAAGTCTGTTTATTTCACTGGCCTGGTCTGGATGGACGTTGGACTGCCCCTGCTCTCTGCTGACTCGGCTTCTCTAGGGTCGCCTGTGTCTTAGTTACTCTTCTCTCATTGCTCATTGTCAGCAAAGTACCCGACACCCACAGTGAAGGAAGGAAAGGTTTATTTAGCTCACAGCTTGTGGAGGTTTCAGTCCATACTCACCCGGCTCCAGGACAGACTGGCATGTGGCAGGGCAGCAGTTCATGGAGGTGGAACACAGCCAAAGGCGAGAGCAAAAGGAGGCGTCATGGCAACGATGGCAACAGAGAGCAGGTCTGTCTCCCTTAGGTCGCACTCAGGCTATCCGCCCAGGCCGGGCGTAGCACTCAGCAGCCATAATCCCGGCACTAGGTCATGAGTTTTTTTTGAGACAGGGTCTTGCTATGCAGTTCAGGTTGGCCTTGAGCTCACTTTTCATAACTCAGGCTGGTCTTGAACTCACACCGATCCTCCTGCCTCAGCCTCCCAAGTGCTGGGATTACAGGCTTGTGCCACCACGGCCCAGCTTAGGTCATGAATTAATCACAAAGTCTACAGGTCCTCCCATGACTGCATGAGGCTTTGCGGGGACAGCTAGACACAAACCATAAGGCCCTGTCCATGCAGAACTCTGGAGTGGCGTGTGGCGTCTTGGGTTTTGTCAGGTAGATCAAACATTTCCACTCTCTTGGGGCCCCTTCCAGTGGCTGCAGTTTTCTATCTTGAGGCACTGCCTGCTGTTCTTCCACCCTCTTGACTGCCTGCGTCTCAGACAGGATGCCCCTGCTGCCCACACTACAGGGTTTCTGCAGGTACATGTTCTTGGCGACCAGTGTGACCACCTGCTGCTACCCTTGACTCTCCTCTGGGCCCGGGGACAACAGTGTGCCTGGTGATCTCACCTCTCTGAAGCCAGGTGGGGGCGGCCGCTTGCCAGCATGAGTCTCCTCTGCCCTCTCCCAGTGGACTGACTGCCCAAGTCACGGGCAGCTGGAGTTCCCCAGGTCCTGCTAGCTTGGATCTAGTTCTTGGGCTGTTCTGTGCGAGGGCTGGGATGCTGGACACACATGTGCTTCTCTCGGGAGACTCTGGGGCCGGGCTGGATTTTCTGGGAGGGCACCTGAGTTTACTGTGGCTGGGATACAGGAGCCTCCTGGAGTTTCAAGGTTTCTGCAGAGTGGCTTGAGTGGCTCACTGCTGTGTCACTGTTCACGGAACCTGTTGCTAACACCCTGCTTCCTACTTTCTCTGTGATAAGGACACTTGTGACTGTGTGGGCAGGGCAGGCTCCCCGCTGTGAGATCCAGGCTTGTCGGCGTGACCTTTAGCAGCTAAGCCACACAGGTGCAGTGGCGAGGATGTGGGTGTTGGGGCTCCCTGTCCAGCCCACTGCACCAGACTCGTCAGGCTTGCTGCTCCTTCAGCGTGTGAGTTCTGTCAGTCCTGGTGGTACGTGCAACCCTGTGGTGTCCTGGAAGTCTGGACAGGTGCAAGGTGTGAGGCATCACTGTGTCAAGTGTGACAGACAGATGACATGACTGTTCAGAATCCCTTTTCTTGTCATTTGTTCTCTGTGTTATAAATGGGGATTGTGTGATTGAAAGCCAGTGTGACTAGCTTCTGCTACCCAGGCACATCAGGATAATGACGCTGATGGAAAGGTGGCTAGTGTCACGGGGGTGGGGGTGCCCCACTGTGTCAGCTGCTTGCGGGAGCGGCGACCCAAGCAAGTGTGCTGACTGGCTGCGACGGGGCCATGGGGGACAGCAAACCTGAGGTGGAAGCTGCCTCCAGAGGGTGGCCTCAGAGCGGCAGTGGGGTGCATTTGCTGGGTCTCAGGTTAGAGAAGAAGGGAAACGTTTGGGGTTCCCAGGAATGGAGAGGTGGGGGCAGGTGTAGGCCCAGAAGAGTGGCAGGCTGGTGGCTGTGCCAGAGTCCAGTGAGGACTGCGGTCTTTCAGTGCTGCCAGGGCCCTGCCCTGCCATCTTCTCCAGAGAGGAGGCAGGAAGGCCACTGACCAAAAGATGCATGCTTGCAGGTGGGCTTTAGAGACCGCCTGTGTGACCTTCACTCTTCACTGCAGCTTTTTTTTTTTTTTTTTTTTTTTTTAAATATCATCAACTCTCGACTTGAGGGATGAGAAATTGAAGGTTTTGGGTGACATTGGATGTTGCTCTTTATAGCTTTTGAGTCATCAGAACTAGAAATAAAAGTCTGGCTATCTAAAGATAAGACATTGGTCCCATGTGATAGCATGTTAGTATCAGAGTTGAAGTTTTTCTAATACAACTTTATTCTGTTTACTTCCTGCCTTTGAGTTCTGAAAACTTTAAAATAGTTGGTATTTGAGAAGGACTCAGGTGCCGAGCAGCCCAGCAGCATCACGCATGCCTGTTAGCAACAGCTGGTGGCCATGTGGACAGACGGTTCTCAGAGGGGCACCGGCGTGCTGACCACCTGTGCTCAGGAGAGGGGACTCTGCCCCAGCGGTATCAGTGATCAGCTCTCCACTATTTCCTGGGTCTCACTCCCAGAATCCTGTGTGTGTTGAGTAGCCGTGTGGGGATGGGGAGCTCCCAGCCCCCTCTTGCTTCCTACTGAAAGTAATCATAGCAGCACTGCGTGCAGGTAATCTTGCTCAAACTGAAGACTAAAGTGTCCTCCACCAAGCTGAGGAAATGGGAATCCATGTCAAACACCATCACTCAGAAAAAACCTTGCGATGATCTCAGGGTGACTAAAGGAAAGGCCACAGCAAAGGCCGCAGCAGAGGTGCTGGGTACCCCATCCGCCCGAGGCTTCGCCCTTGAAGCCCTCTGCAGCCCTTATGTGCTCATCATGCTCGTGGTCCATAGGGTGCAGGTCGGAAGTCTGTGGAGAGTGAGTCTCTGGGAAAGCTTTTCTCTCATGAAGGAGAAGGTGATGAGGTAGCTTGTGTCTGTGCTCACAGCTGCTCGGGAGCCTGAGGCAGGAAGATCTTTTGAGCCCAGGAGTTTGGAGCTGGCCAGGGCACCGTAGGATGCCTGTCTCAGGGAACAGACATGACCGGTGGGTGCTCCTGCCCTGCCCCGTGTTCGCTCTGTTGTCCAGAGCCTTTGGGGCATGAGGCAGTTACATGTGAAGACACACCTCAGGCTGTGGTGCAGGAAAGGAGAACCTGAGATTATGATGGCCACTGTCTTCCACCTGGCCATTTCTAGGAAGTGCCCATTCTCCACTGGCAAAAGCATCTCTTCATCTTTTTTTTTTTTTTTTTGTCTTTTTGAGACAGGGTCTCACTATGCAGTTCAGACTGGCCTTGTGCTCACTTTTGTAGCCCAGGCTGGTCTTGAATTCACATCGATCCTCCTGTCTCAGCCTCCCAAGTGCTGGGATTACAGGCGTGCACCACCACGCCCGGCTAGCATCTCTTCATCTTTACGGTATTGTTCACTGGGCTTTCCAGTATGTTCCAAACTGAAGCAAAACCAGACTGTGTCATACTAGAAGTGGACTTTATTTTTATTTCCTAAAAAATTTGTCATCTTAAAAATATTTACTCATTTTTTTATTAGTACATTAGTTGAACGTATCATACTTACATTTGCCCTGGGGAACTGGTAATCCACATGCTGAGTCTGGGTCACTTTTCTCCCTTCCCTTCCACCTTTCTGTCTCCAGACCCTCTTCCCATATGCACGGGCCCCCCATTTCTGGCCGTCTCTTCAGCTCTGAAGTAACAGATACCGGCCCAGTCAGACAGCCCATCATCCCCAGGGACTGCAGACTGATGTGACTTCTGAGGCACATAATCACCAGATGGTCAGACTGCCAGACCGCCAGGCTCTTGGCAGCAACAAGAGGGAGCATGGTGTGTGAACCACCACGCACACTGGGGCTTGTTTGTTTTTTTTTTTTTAGAATTATTTATTTATTTATTTATTGTTTCACAACCTTTGCTTGTTTATTCACTCATTTTTATGGCCGGCTCAGCCCGCCCTGAGGGCAGGGCTGGCGCAGCATGTGGTGCCCGGGATCGAACCGTGGTCCCTGAAGCCACCCAAGCTTTCCCAAGCAGGCGCTTTAGAGCACTGAGCCATTCCGCCGGGCCCACACACTGGGTTTTTACACAGCCTTAGAAATGAAACTCATACACGCCTCGAAGGCACTGTGCTGAATGAAAGGGCAGGCGGGAAGGGCCAGCACCTGGGTCCATGCTCGGGGAAGGGAGCTGAGAGGGCGGCAGGGAGCAGCTAGCTGTGTCCTCACTGACATTGAGTCAGTCTGAGAGGCGAGGGGGTGCTGTGGATGGCAGGGCGAGGCCACACGCTGCGGATGGAGGGGAGGACACATTTAGCACTACTGTGTGCTTTAAATGGTATATTCTGTGTTATGCATATTTTACTTAACTGAAAATGACAGGCCAATATTCCAGTTAGAACTGGTGAGGAGATTCTGTGAAGTCACAGGGCTCCAGATCCATCTTTCAAAGTCAGTAGCATGTCTATACCCTAACCATTTACAGAGAAGGAACTTTACAAACAAATTTAGAAAACAACCCTATTTACATAATAGCATCAAACAAGTGAACTTTTCATGCCATGTTGGCCCTGCCCCCCAACACCTGAGATGGCGATTGAGACTGGGCATGGTGGTGCGTTGGTAATACCAGTGCTTGGGAGGCTGAAAATAGGTGGATCACTACAAGTCTGATCTGTTCTGAACTAAGTACTTTTCTTAAAAACCTTAGTAAATTATTTTAAAAAAAAAAAAAGAAAGAAAGAAAAACCAGGGCCTTGCTATGCAGTTCAGGCTGACTTTGAGCTCACTTTGTAGCCCAGGCTGGTCTCAAGCTTGCCATGCCCCTCCTGCCTCCTCAGCTCCCAAGTGTCGGGACTGCAGGTGTGCACCACCACGCCTGGCTATCTTGGTAAATTTAATGGAGGAGATTCGAGACTGGTGTGCTGAAAACTGCACATCATTCATGTGAGTAAGTGTGAGTAAGTAAAGATACCTCGTGTTGTTGCTAAGAAATGTCAGGGTTCCACTAGTGTAAGTACAGGCTGCCTGAAGTGACCTGTGGACTCCCTGGGGACCCTGTCCAGATCCCTCATTGTTCTTCACGGAGGTGAGAGAACATTCCTACAGTTCACGTAGAGCACGGACGACCCCAAGCCATCGTGGGCAGGAACACGGTTGCTGGCCCCGACTCCTAGATCTGGAAGCATTGCACAAAGCTGTGGTAACTAGAGCAACATAGTGCTGACACAGGCAGGATGGTGGGGCAGAACAACAACCAGAAAAGCCCTACCTGCGGATGGATTTGTCTTAGAGGTGGGGCCTTGAACCCACGCCTGGATTATTTATTCTTTGACAGAGGTGCTGAAACAACAGTTTCCAGATGTACAAGTGGTGCAGAAGAGTGACACTGGCCCTGTCTCACCCACTCCACAGGAATCCACTTAGGAGCAAAGACTTGAATGCAGCACCTGAAGCCGTGCCGCTGCTGGAAGGCGGACAGGGCGCAGCTCCGGAGCAGGGCCTGGGGTGGTGGCCCTTGTAGACAGGTGGCTGTGTGCCGGTGTGGCGCTTCTGTCCCTGGTGACCTCTGGCTCTGGCTCTGCTTCCAGGCCGCCTGCCCTCTGAGCAGCTTCCCTTCTGGGCCATGTAGGCAGGGCCTCCCGCTGAAAACTGATGGGTGTGACAGCTGTTTAACTAAAACTAAAACTGAGTCACTGATTCTGGTACAAAACAAAACTTAATATTGAATATAGAAAGTTGAACTTTCTACAAAAGTTTTCAAAACGAACAATTGAAAGAAAAATGTAGAGGTGATAAGTTTTTTCAGAACCACAAACTTCATTCTATCTATGGCACTCAGTGAGCATGGCTTCAGGTGAAAGCTGGAGAGTGGTTGGCATGCAGACTCAGGTGCAGTGCATTGCGCAGGAGGACTCACTGGGTCTCTACTCTAGCTCCCTTCCGAAATGAATTGTCCTCCCTATTCAGGCTGTGCCATAATGCACTTTTCGTAGACTTCTTACTTTGGAGCCGCCAGCCTTTGCCAGTCCTGTGACTCCTTGGTGGAGGCAGTGCCAGGTGTCTGCTCTCAGGAGCCCCCAGTGGGCCCTGGCTGTTGCCCCGCGCGCGCACGCATACGGAGGTGTGTGTGCCCAGAGCTCAGCAGGGGGCATTACTGTCCTCAGTGTTGCTGTGGCCTCAGAGATTCAGATGACTCCCCCTCTCAAGTCTTCACTGTAACATTGTGGTGTACTCTTTTAGTGTAGAACTCCTTGGGTCTTACACAGCATTGACTGATTTCAGGTGAGAACTTGAGACTTCAACACGTACGGTTTGTGTACAGGTGTCCCCCCAAAGCCTCACACAGTCATAGGGCGGCTTCTGGAATTTGTGATTGATTATTGTGGGTGTGGGCACTGCACCTCTCCTGAGGCAGTGATTTGCATTTCAATGGAAGGAAGAAGGGAAGGAAGGAAAGAGGGAGGGAGGGAGGGGAAGCTAGCTGCTTGAGCTGCTGCTAGCTCTCCCTGTTTTCTTGCTCTTAGCTGCCACCATGAAAGGTTGCTCTCTGCCATGTGCTTCTCTGCCTTGGAGCCAGCTAAATATGGACTAAAACCTCCAGTATCTGTGAGCTAAATAATTCCCTTCCTAATTTGAGTGTCTGGTGTTTGTCCCAATGACAAGTTACCACTGTGTCCCCTCTTCTCCATTTTCTGATTTGAGGTTACATCGTTGCAGTTGGTATTTTTGAACTCTGTCTTGTGACAACAGTTGCTCATTTGCTTCATATTTTTATTTTCTCATTTTTCATGCAATTTACTCATTTCCAAGTGTAGGTGCTGATATTTTGTGGTCCCTTAGTGACTCCCCCGTGATACACTGCCCCTCCTCCACTGTAAGAGGCCCCATGGGCCAAGTGCTGGCACCTGCAGGTGCCTGCTCAGCCTGGGGTTAGGTGGCCTGGGTCTGGAGATAGCTCACCACAGACCTCTTGGTGGTCACAGAATCACCTCTGAGGTCTCACCACGCCATTCCTTCATGCAGGGATTTGGCGTAGCATTTGGGAGTCACCAGACTCAGTCCATGGCAAGCACAGGGCCCAAGGGTGAGGTTCAGGGATTGTGGCTTGATTGTCACCCGGAGAACAACAGGTTTTGGGAGACATATGGAGTCCGTGGCACCAAGCTCATTCAAGTTGAGATTCTTCTTCTCAGTTTAAGAAACATAATAGATGTGAATGGTGTAGTACTAAAAAAAGGAGAGGTAAGACGGCCCTGTTTTAATCTTGTACTCTGACTCCTACCAGGATCCCAGAGCTTCCTCTTTTAGGACGTGGGCTCTCAAGTCTAAGACTGCTACAGAGACCACTGCCTACAGATGTTGGATCTCTGGATGGTCCTAGCTTTTCCTTGCAGTGGTTCTCCAAGGCCATTCTCTAATGTTTGGCAGGGTTTTAAGATTCTGTTTCATTTTTCCTTGCAGTACTGGAGATTAAACTGTTTAGCCCTTTTAGGAATCTTCAAATGTGTGTGAGTTGTTCGGCTAACATGCAGTTAAAGCATGTTTTCTTATTTTTGTAGTCTACACACAAGTGAATATAACTTCTGCGTGCCTTTAGGGTTTTAGATGAAAAGTGTCAGTCATGCAGGCTATAGGTCTGTGTCTCAGTTGCCCTTCTCTTGTTGCTGGGACAAAACACCCAGCGCCCAAAATTAAGGAAGGAAAGCTTCAGCCCACACTCGACAGGCTCCAAGACAGAGTGGCACAGGGCAGAGGACAGCCGTTCATGGTGGTGGGAAACAGTAGAGAAACAGGAGGGAGCCATGGCTGCTAGCTCGCAAGCCTCTCTCCCCTCATTACACTGTGATGCACATCACCCACCCCATAGTGGCTGTGGCAATCGCACCCATAGTTCCCACATTGGATCATGAATTAATCCCAAACTCTAGAAGCCCCCCAACGACTGCATGAGGCTTTGGGGGTGGCACCTAGACACCATTATAGTCTAAAAGTCCCTGTCAGCAATCTGACTATGAGTTTCAGGTGTTCTGTCCTGGTTTCAGTTCTGTTCGCTGTACCATATAAACTCTCTTCTGTACAATTCACGTGGATTACATGTCTCAGAATACAAAATAAGCCACATAATTGATGAAGCAGCTTGAAATGAGTGCAGGAAACCTGTCTACAGGCTAAACGCTAATGAATCCAGCTGAAGGCCTAGAGCTCACAACGATGCCTCACACAGTCCAACCGGAGGCCTAGAGCCCACAACAAGGTCTCATGCAGGCCCGCTTCATGGATCTGTGCTGGAAAGGCCCACGGGTCAGGGGTGGAAGCTAGGATGTCTATGCCAGTGGGATGAAGGATCTGTGCCAGCAGGCTGAGGGATCTCAGCTGGAGCCAGGAAGCAATGCTCAAGGTAAGCACCAGAGCTCCCCCAAAATTACCATAGCCGTCCTCAGTGAGGCCCCAAGCTCCTCCAGCAGTGAGGAAAGCCAGTGTGCCAAGCTTCGCCGTGATGCTGAGCAGGGCACCATCTTCCCCTCCGGAGCCAGGAAGCGATGCTCAGGATGAGGTCCCAAGCTTCTCCAGAGCTCATCAGGAAAGCCAGCACGACAAGGTCCTCCAGCAGAGCAGCCCAGGAGCACTAGCAGCTTCCAGCAGCTTCTCCAAACATCACCCCTAATAGTGTTTCAGCAGCTTCTCCTGTTCTGCCTTTGTGCTGCTGGCAACAATCCCCAGGTGGGCCTCCCAGCCCCCGCACCCAGCGCCATGTTAGTTTAAGTCAGCTGGGTCTAGTAAGCTGACCAGCTGATAGAAATCCACTATAGACTGGACCAAGTCCTGAGAGGCAGCTCTGTGGAGTATCAGTTGGCTGAGACCCGAGAGCCTGGCAGTATTGGTCCACAATTAGCCAGGCATCCTGGGGAAGGATATGAGGAGCTGGCTGGCTGAGGCAGGCATCGCCAGGCCCAAGTGAGCTGCAGGCTGTGTGTGGGTGACAAGAAGTGAGCCCTGCGCTGTTTCTTTGATGGCAGTGTGACTTCATCTGCATTGGAACAAGGTGGGGGCCTCTGAGCTTTTCACAAGAGCTAGCACATTTGTGAGGCCACATTGTAACATTCTTCCGAGGTTTTTCTTTGTAGCTTTCTCTCTAGCAGACTCACCTTTACGAGCATTTTATATGTAACTTTGTAATAGACGCACAAAAGCTCTAGCACAGTGGTTCTCAACCTTTCTAATGCCGTGACCCTGCAATACAGTTCCTCATGTTGCGGTGACCCAAACCAAAAAATAATTTTAGTGGCTACTTCAGAACTGTAATTTTGCTATAGTTATGATTTGGAATGGCTTTAGGCGACCCCTGTGTTTTGGTCGTTCGACCCCCACCGGGCTCGCGACCCACAGGCTGAGAACCACTGCTCTAGCAGGACTTTAAGCTATGGCGCATATTCGTAAACCTTTGTGTGCACTTACCTTATGGATTTTAGGGGCTGAAAAGCTAAATCAAGGGATATATGTGCTGTTAAGAGCTTTAGTAAAAAAAAATTGACAAATGATTCTTACTGAGATTATGTATTTGGTACAGGGTCTTTCTACACAGCCCACACTCCCCTGATCCAGAGCTGGGATTACAGGCAGTGTCAGTGTGCCCAGGGGCAGGGCCAGCGCAGCGTGTGGTGTGCGGTGTGGAACTCCAGTCCCTGCTCTTGCCTAATCAGGCACTTAGTCCCTGAGTAGTCTCTCTGGCCCTGTTTCTTTGACTATTCTACAAAATGTTTTTTTTTTTTTTTTTTTTTTTTTTTGTCTTTTTGAGACAGGGTCTCACTGTACAGTTCAGGCTGGCCTTGAGCTCAGTTTTGTAGCCCAGGCTGGTCTCGAACTCTCACCGATCCTCCCACCTCAGCCTCCCGAGTGCTGGGATTACAGCCATGCGCCACCATGCCCGGCTCTGCAAAATGTTTTGTGTGCACTTTTTTATTACTAAAAATACTTGTTACAACTTTTAAAACTGATTTATAACAACTCTCTTAGAGTAATTATATCAGTTTTATGGCAGATACAAAAAACAAACACCCCTCCCCTTCTAAGTTTGGTATCTTTTGTTTTGCTTGTTCTCTTCTAGGACTTTGCCTTTTAAGAAATTTTCTTTCAAGAAGCCAGTTTGTTTTTTGCCTTTATTGGGGGCATGTGTGTGTGTGTGTATGTGTGTGTGTGTGTGTGTCTTTTTGAGACAGGATCTTGCTGTGCAGTTCAGGTTCACCTTAAACTCACTTTGTAGTCCAGGCTGGCCTCAAATTTGCAGTAATCCTCTTGTCTCAGCCTTCTGAGTTCTGCGATTATATGTGTGTGCCACCATGCCTTGGCCTTAGTTATTAGTTTTAAAAATAGTTTTAAATTTTATATTTTTAGTTTTTTAAAAATCCCTAAATACAGAGTTTTTTTTTTTTTTTTTTCAATTACAATATACTTCTTGTTACCAGTTATCTAAACTGAGCTTAATTATGAGCTTATTAAAGAAATTACTTTCTTCCTGGGTCTGATGACACACACTGTAATCCCAGCACTTGGGAGGTAGAGGTAGGAGGGTCACTTCAATTTCAAGGCCAGCCTGTGGTGCACAGCATGACCTGGTCTTGAAAGGGAAGGAAGGAAGTGGACGGATGGACGGACGGCCAGACAGATGGACAGATGGATGAACAGACAGACTTCATCCTTTTTTCAACTTGAGATTTAAAGAGCTCTGTTAGAGTGTGTGATAAGTAATGACTATATCTATCTGTCAGTGGGAAAGGGTGCACATATGTGTCGCACCTTGATCCTTTATGCCTCTTTCTTTTCCCTCCTCCTCTTCCCAACCCAGAACCCCTTCTGTCCCCACCAGTCAAATGGATTCTGCTGAATTTCATTGAGTAGAAGCTTGACATTAGGAAAGATAATGTCTCCTTTCCTTTGGTGGGAGCCAGGAGATGTTTTACTATTTCAAATGCTAATATCTCCCCAAATTTAAGTGTAAAAGCGGTAAGCTCCAGGCTCTGTTCTCAGCAGGCTGTGCGCTCTGGTTCTGCTTGAGCTCCCTGCAGCTGCTGCTGACTGACACACAGTGTGGTGCTTTGTTTTGCAGAAGCTCTGCAGCCTTTCCTGGAAGCCTGCAGCAACTCATTCTTTTTTCGAACTTGTTCTGTGCTGCTTCGAAGCCCTAAGCTGGATCTTCAGATCCTAGAAAAGCTCAGTATTATTCTGCAGAAACTTTCCAAAATCAAGTAAGAATTTCTTTTTCTAAACATTTTCTATTGGTATGTATCTTACTGTGATCATTTCGGTCTTAATGAATTCTAAACCAGCTCAACTTTGATTGTGAAATAAGAATTTCCAGTCTAAAGGTACAAAAAAATTAAGATTCACGAGTATTAATGCTCATCCAAGACCTACACAACAGATCTGAAGCTAAGAGCAGGTTGCTTTCTGTGGTCCTGGTGCTGAACCTGGAGTCTGTCCCAGGCTGGGCAAGTGCCCAACGCTGAGCTGCACTCCGGTGCCCTCCAGTCCAGGTTTAGCACCCATGTGGCAGTTGCAGGATGAGTCACTGCACCCTGGTGTTCTCTGGTGCCCCTGGGGAAAGTCAGAAGGGTGACTGGTAACTGGGTTAGAATTCATTAATAGGGCCAGCCGAATAGTTCAGTGGCTGGGGAGACAGCTCCGTGGCACAGGTGCCTGCCTGGCAAGTGCAGGGTCGTGAGTTTGAACCAGGTCCCCCCCCCCGCCCCCCAAAAAAAGGACAAATGACTCAGCAGATTAAAGCACCTGCGAGCAGGCGTGGGGTTGGAGGTTCAGTCCCTGGGCTTTCCCTGTTGGCCCTGCCCCCAGGCACGCTGAGATGGCAGTTAAGACTGGGAGTGGTGGTACACCTGTAATCCCAGCTCTTGGGAGGCTGTAAACAGGTGGATCACTACAATTCTGATCCATTAGTGAGACCCTGAACCCCCTGTATCTTTCCCTAAAAATACAAAAAAAAAAAAAAAAGAGTCCTCATTAATGAGATGAAGGAAGTTGAAGAATGAGAACGAAGCAGGCAAAGCGATTGTAAATGATTGCAGCACCTGGGCTTATTTAGGGCACCTAGGGGCTTCTTTCTACTGGAGAGAATCGAGGACTTTCGCTCTCCTGCCTGGCCTCTGACTCACACATTGGTAGGACTAGTTTTTAAATCCTAAATGAAGAACACAAGATTTCAAGCAGTTTTTCTTGAGTTTGGTGCAGTCCCATGTTTGCCTCGAGGCAGATCTAGGCACCACCCCTAGCAGTGCAGTGTGGTGCTGGTTCACCGCTGGCTTCCCTTGGTCCTGTCCCCTGCGCAGAGCTCCACCACGCTGTGCCCTTCCCAGGTGGTGAGCACTGTGGTCATCTGTGGCCGTCGAGTGGTGTCTTACTCTCGGCTCACGGTTTACCAGTCTCCTTCTGGAATCAAGTTGGCATCCTGCTCACTGCCTCCCGCAGCTGCAGACGGGGCCTCCACTGCTGACTTGAGATAGGTGAATCCCCCTGTGGGCCAGCAGGGCCAAGGGCTGTAGGTCCTTACCCCTTCCTTCCTTGATGGGACTTTTAGAGAGTGGCCTCAAGGTGCTTATTTATTGTTTTCTCCATGGGTTTTGTAGTCCAGGTTCATCTCGGACTTAGAGGAAGAGCCAGAACAGAGCCGGGATAAGAGGGCTGGCAAGAGCAGTGCCTGGCAGGCAGTGGTTTCCCTGTGGGCCTTGTATGTGAGCGGACACATGCAGTCTCCCTCAGGAGATGAGATGAGAAGACGGCCCAGGCCAGGATGTTCTGGAGCAGAGTCCCCTGTGGGCCTGGCACCAGACCATGCAGTCCGCACACTCTGAACACCCAGCACTGACCTCTGGGGCGGGGCGGGGTGGGGGTGGGGATGGGGTGGGGGTGCGCAGAGAAGGTTCCCTGCCCCAGCAGTGAGCAGGTGCAGTCTTGAAGACTGTAGAACTGGGCTTGTCCGCCCAGCTGCTGTGCAACCTGTTTTGATTTGTGTCCCCCAGGTGATCCCTTCAGCTGGCCGTTTTCATTGCTGGTCTTAGAAATACCAATTCCTCCACTGACTTGTAGATAACTCTGGAGGTCAGTAGAGGCTCTCCTAAGTGGTGTAATAACATGCTCACTTTCCTACAGGAGTAACAAGAAGCTCTTTGAACTTTTTACCATCCACCTGATGCTTCAAGAGTTACAGCGGACGACGCACCCAGAGCACGCCTTCCTCTGCATCAACCTGAACTCCACGCTGTTCAACTTGGGTCTGACAAAAGGCAACTGCTTGGCCTCCAGTGCAGGCCATTAGCCTGGCTTGTCTGTCTGCCGGTGTTACCTATCTGTTGCTTAGCAAAGTAGCTAAAATCCTGCCAAGTCACCAGTAACGTCCTTTATGATGACAGATTATGACTAGGAATATTTTTTTCAACTTGGAAAATGAAATCTATTGCCACTGTGAATGTTTTGAAATATTTCTTTAAGGTAATAGGAATGTACAAGGTGGCATTTCCAGAATTTATGGCACTGACATTACTTTTTATAAAAGTGTCCTAGGATAATTCTTAAAATTATGTGATTATTTGGAATAAAATTGGTGCTTATGAGGAAACTGTTTTCATAATATAGTGCAGCCTTCCATTTGGAGACAACATGTGTATTTCCTAAGGCTCTTTTTTCCTTTTGTGGTGCTGAGGATCCAAGCCAGAGCCGTGCACCTGCCAGGACGCACCTGCCTGGAGCTTCCCCTGGCTGCAGTGCGCATCTGCACACACTGGTCTTTGTGCCAGGACACGCATTAACCTGCAGGTTCACCTGTGAAACATGGCTGGGTCAGCACTGAGAGATCAGTTAATTCATGTTTCAGGCTCAGAGTAAAGATGATGTGATCGTAAAATAGACTCATAAAAACATCTTTTGAAAAATCCAGCAGCCATTGATGCCAAAGCCTGTCTGTGGCCAAGGACCACAGGAAAGCTTCAGCTCTGTGAAGAGCTTTACAGAAAGCCCGGAGAGATGGCCCTTGGTGGCGGCAAACCAGAAGGTCTCCACAAAGGTAGGAGCCCAGCAGCGAGCAGCGCCCACTGAGCATCTGGCCTACGCAGAGCCGACTGAGAAAGGAGATGTAGAATGCTTCTGTCCATAGGCAGCTATTGCAGTGGCCTTTTAAAAGGATCCTGAAATAATCAACAACAGCAGGAACACTCCTCCTTGGAGCCGAGAGGAGTTAGAGCAGGGCTGTGAGATATGACGCGGATGCTCAGAAGGCAGTCACTTTCCTGTAGGTCGTCAGTGAGCAGCTGGGATTTGACATGAGAGGACAGACACTCCCCCAGTGTAGTACTGAGCACAGTCCAACAAGAGGTGTGAAGTTCCAGAGCAGGACGCTGATGGAGTCACAGTGTGCGGGTAAGCCGAAAGCTGCTCTGCACGAGCAGGGTGCCGCTTCCTCCCGGCCGGCTGGCCTGGTAGATTCCATGTGTTCCCAGTCAGAACTGCAGGAGCTGTTTTGTGGGTGTTGACAGGCTCACACTGCAGTGTAAATGGAGACAACCTGGAGGAAGAAGACTGGCCTGCCGGAGGGCAGCACCACCACCTTGCTCCAAGGTTTGCTCTGAGTGGCAGTGACAGGACCAGCTGCTCCCTGGAACAGGACAGAGACCTAAGACGCTACCTGTCCTGTCCTCATTGGTTCCCATGATAATGGCACTGCAGCCACAGCCTTGTGACCATGAAGCAGTTACTTCTGTGAAGACATTGGCTGAAGGAACCCACTCTTCACCGAGACACCTGACTCTACCTGAGGTTGTTTCAGAACAGCTTGCAGAACCATTTTCTGTTTGTCTTTAACAGTTTCCTTTTAGCCTGGCATGGTGGCGTGCACCTGTCATCCCAGCACTTGGTTTTGTTTTTTTGTTTTTGGCGGGACTGGGGTTCAAACTCACGACCTTGCACTTGCCAAGCAGGCACTTGTGCTACGGAACTATGTCCCCAGCCTTCATCCCAGCACTTGGGAGCCTGAGGCAAGAGGATCATGCGACTTTGAAGCCGGCTGGGGCTATGTCCAGCCTGAACTGCATAATAAGTCCCTACCGGAGAAGACACAACTCTTTTTGGCTCAGTCTTCCCAGGGATGTCTGTTGTCCATCGTAGCACACTATCCCAGATTACAGTCCTGTTTGTTCCCGAATAAGCTCTGCTTTTCTGCTTTAAGAGCTGTTTTGCAGAAAATTTTGGCAATGTGACCTGGTATCAGAACTGGGGTCTGAAACAATCAGCCCCAGACTCAGTACAGTGCCCGTCCAAGCCCCTCTGCTGCCGCCTCCCTGAGTTCCTTTGGCCTCAGTGGCTTCCTGCAGCTTCTTGTCTCCCTTTCAATTGAGTTCTGACCCATTTAGGCTCTTGAGCTGGGGGGGGGGCTACCTCAGTATAGGATCTCACATCCTTCCTGGGACTGAAAGACTGTCATATCAGGAGAACCCTTTCTGGGTGGGTATTGTCTTTGATTTTGGTTGTTTACACACGTCTGTAAATTATTTGACTCTGACTATTTTCATCTTGCTGGTTTCTGACACCTTTTAGAGATTTAAAAATACACATCAATGGGACCAGGCTGGGCAGCCCAGAGCCATTAAGGCAATTGCCATGTCTGAGGGACCAGAGTTTCCACACACAAAGTCCCGTGTCTGGGTCCCAGGCAGACACGCCCCCCGCCCCTCTGGGCACAAGGAAGCCTGCCCAGAATACCCTGACAGAACCCTGGCTGGCACCCTTATCAAGAACATACTCTGTGCCGAGACTATGATTCTTGGGCAGGGTTTATGGAGTTCTCTTTCACTTTGAAAGAATGAGTAGAGAGTGAAATGGGCAGCTTACTTGGGACCCCTCCTGTGTCAGGAACTGTTCTTGCTCCTTGTTCCTTTCCTCCAGTAAGTTATACTCAAAGGGCAGCAGGCTTTTCGTAGTACAGACTCCTTCCTGCATGGCACCAGTTGGCTGTGCAAGCCTTCGGGTCTGTCCTGCACACCTGTGAGCTGGTGGACGCCAGGCCCTGACGGGAGCTTGGAGGACTCCCTCAAGGTCTCCGGCCTTTTGCTAGGACTGGAGTGAGGCCTGCTGGGAGCTGGGCAGGTGGACCGGGATGCACTGGCAGTGCAGGGCGCTACGGGGCCTCCTGCCCTCTCTTCTCCCGCTGACTTTGCACCTGGTTTTCTTTCGGAATCCTGCCCACTCCAAAGGAAAAAAAAACAGAGAAATATCATAAAAGTGAAGCCCTCGGGTGAAGCAGGCTTGCTTCTTTTTTAAAGTTTCCCGGGCTGAACCCAGACATGAGTATGCTGCTGTCTCCGTGGGTACCTGGAGTCACAATTAGCTGAGGGCAGGCCGGCGGGCCCCTATGTGCTGCACTGACTCGGTCTCAGTACACACCTTTCAACTATCTTAGGGCTCCAGAAGAAAGCCACATCTATACAAGGAGACAGCATTAGGCTGTCAGAAGCAAGAATGTAAAACTAATGAAGCGAGTGTCGTCTGGGGTCCTGGAGCCTCATCAGTGCTGTCACCAACAAAGACAAGTGTGTGTTCTTTAGAGGAAACGAGAGACAACAGAACTGGCTGCTGCTGGCTCCTTCGAGCTGAACATTCTGGAGTGGCATTTCCTAAATTCTTTAAATGATTGGTTTTGTTTGAAGACTATTTCAGATATAAATGTTAAAAATAAATTGGGTGAATATAAGTAGCTTAAAATTTTAAGTGGCTTTTCAATATTGTTTTATAAAATGCATCTGCTTAAGGTAGCTCTTTGGTAAATGCTTGGTGTGGCAGTGTGCACTGGGAGGCTGAGGCAGGAGGATCATAAGTTGGAGCCCAGCCCACACAGGTTGGCAGCTTGGTGGCTATCACAAAATAAATGTAGAAAAACCGGGCTGGGGGTGCAGCTCAGTGCAGAGGCCCTGAGTTCACTCCTCAGTATTGCTCAGGTAATGAATAGTAGCTGCTCAGAATATGTCTAAGCCATTTCCAAATAAGTTAGGACTTCCTCTTACACAGTGCGCAGACCAGGGATACCAGCAGTGTCCGAAGCTTACATGGAGGCTGTGGTTTTCAGGTGGATTCTAGGGCGTCTGCCAGGCTTATGGAAAGCATACGGGCACAGCAGCACCACTGAGCCCTGAAAGAGTGTGTCGGAGGTGGGGCTGTGGTCAAGCTGCTTCACTCATGGTTTGGCCATGGGTGTGTCCCGAGGATAGGCGAAAAGGTACAGTCTGCTCTGCGTAGTGTTGGTAAAGCTTTGGCCATCCGAGCAGGGCTCTGGAGCTGCTTTGGAGCCCACTGTCCTTTCTTCAGCACTCAGCGCCGGCTCCTGCCGTTACTGCCTCATGCCTGCACACCCCAGGATTAACTCGGTGTCCTCTGTGCTTGACCCTGCTGCTCTGGGGTCTTTGTGTTCTCTCTCACCTAGGCCACGTCTCCTGACCTCTTACAGCCTGGCAAAGTAAAGGGGAGTGAAGTAAAGGTTCCTCCTCCTCTCCCTGTCCCTCTAGGTATGGGCTGACTACAAAGAAAACTTTGGTAAAGCTCAGCTCCTTGAATCGTGACTGCTGTGAATTTGGTCCCGGGTGTCTGTCCGTGTGCTTGATAGCCTCCAGCAGGGACCCAGTGAATTGGGACAGGTGCGGATATCAGGCCAAACTAAGCTGCCCTTGTCCCAGCTGCTTGGGGTCCATGACACCCAGGATTTGAGACAAGCCTGAGCAGCATAGCAAGGCTCCTCTTGAAAGTCCAAACTATAGGTTGATGAGTCAGTAATGATTTTGGGAAAGGAATTTGATCAGAATAAGATTATGTTAATGTAAGAAAAATAAGAGAACAGCTTAAAAAGAATCAGAAATAAACATGGAGGCTGGGGCGTGGCTCAGTGGTACAGTTCCTCTTGCCTCGGGTGTACAAGCCCCTGAGTTTGATCCCAACAACACACACACACACACACACGCACACGCACACGCACACACAACCCACCAAAAGCTAAAGAGAAACATGGGATAATGACTGAAGGATGCGAGGGACCCTGCAGCCAGGCCCCTCAGCAGCAGGCCAGTGGGTGAGCAAGCTGTGGCACCCCTGCTCAGGGAATGCTACCGAGAGGAGGACACGCAAGAGGCTAGTGCTGACCCTAGCCTCGCTGACACTGCAGGAGGCTAGGCTGTAGAGATGGCAGCAAGACCAAGGTTGGCTAGGGGCGGGGTGGAGTCCTGCGCTAGAGACACGGGCATGTGCCACACATGTCCTAGCTCCCTGTGACGCTAATGGCTGCATAGGTCAGGCCCTCAGCGACACTCGGTAGTCTGGCCAGTCCTGTATTCAGAAGACTGGAGGCACGCTCCCCATCTCTTAGTTCCCAGCTGTGAGGTGGCAGCTGCGCCCCATCTTCCTCCATGACCTGCAGCCTGGCCACAGCCTTCCCATGTCCTCTGAGAGCACAAGCTGCAGCGGGCCTCTCAAATGCCCGATACCTTTGGCACAGTTGCAGTGACGCCAGCTGACCGACAACCCTTGCCATGTTCCTGCAGTTGCTGCTTGATGTGTGTGGCGGGAGTCCTCTCCTGACCCAAGGCTCTGGGTGTCTGCTGTGGAGCAGTCTCTGGCTCCCTGACTGGGAGGGCGTGGGAAGTGAGGCAGAGCGGGAGAGGCCGAGGCCTGAGGGCTGGCTGACCCCGGCTGGCTCCCGAGCTAGGGTGAGAGGTGACTGCTGCATGCCCCTGGATGTAGGGCAGTTTTGTCAGCCAGCAGCAGTTCTGTGGCACATTGGAAGCATTGCCCTAGGTGGTCTTCCACGATGCTGTACTGCCTGCTTCGTGCAGGGAATGCTGGGCCGTGTCAGGCGCTTCCTTCCCAGGGCTGAGCCTGTGGTCTGATCCTACCTGGCAGGCAGCCGCTTCGCCTCCACCCAGCACCTGCTGCGCCCGTGCACACATGGGGACGCACAGATCACATGGCAGCGTTTTTCATTCGTTTGTTTACTGAGGTTATAAAATATAATAAATTACACAGACTCAAGTAAATATATTCACAATTAAGACCTCACTCACTGAGGCCCTGGTCTTGCCAGGGCTGCTTCCTGATCACATTCAGTACTGACTGTCTCACACCAAGCAGCCTGGCGGAGGCCTTCATAGTCAGACGCCGCTGCTCAGAGTCCCAGCGGCACAGGCCTTCCTTGGCTGTTTTCGGCTAAGTAAAGGACATGGCAGCAGGGCTCTGGACCTGGCTCCCCAGCAGAGCAGCCACTGAGGCCAGCACAAGCTTGGCTGCAGCCTGATGACGCGCTGGCCCTGCCCTGCTCACCTGTGACCTCTGCGTCTCATCACCACTAGGGACACTGCGGGGCTCCCAAGGGGAATTAGCCCACCGGCCTGCAGACCGCGGGAGGTGCTGCACGGGTTTTAGAACATGCAGTGACTGTTGGTGATGACAGCTGCCGGCCATGATGAGTGTCCTCAGCCCCCTGCACCGCGGTGGGAGACGGCTTCGTGTCATGGAGTCCTGGCATCTGCCTGCGGACCACGGGTCCATTCACATGTCTCAGGCCTGGGACTTACACATCAGGGAGTTGCCACACGTGCCTGGTCACAGGGCACACAAGCCTCGCACGTGGTGACAGCAGCACGCAGCGAGGCGGGATGCTGTGTCCTGGTGCCTTTCTCACATGGCCATCGCTGCCTCCCCCGGGGAAGCCCTCCCGCTAAAGGTCTGAGCACACCTGCGGCCCCTCCCTCCTCAGGCTGCGCCTTGGTCCCCTGCAGGGTGTTGCTCAGCCGCCTCTGCCTCCTGCTGAGCTTCTGCCGCTCAGGTACCGTCCCTCAGGGTCTGGCTCCCTGGTCCCTGGTCCCAGGCATCCTTCCAGCAAACCTGTGGTGGTTGGTGTATAAAATCCCTGTGCCTGGAGGCCAGGGGCTGCAGTGCTGCTCATGCTTCACCTTGGTGGCGCAGGTGGCAGGGCTGTGAGGTGCGTCGTGACCCTGCTTCAAAGGCTCTGAAACTCGGGCTCCTGTGGAGAGGTGGGATGTCCTGGGCGTGCTCAGGATGCAGCAGCCGGTGGTGGGGAGGCCGGTGGTGCCGCCCCTGCCCACTCCACGATGTCTGCACACAGGGACTCCACAGCATCCAGCCGCTCGATCTGCACCAGCTTGGTGAGCAGCTCGGGGATGCTGTAACCTGCTGTGCTGATGCGGTCAAAGAGCTGCATGCCGTCTGTCATGCCGCCAATCTCGTCCCGCTTCAGCCCGAAGCTCTCTGCCAGGTGGCGCCAGGTCTTCACCACGGCCTTCTCAGAGTTGTACGTGGAGCTCAGCATGCGGCTTGTCTTCTCCAGGCAGTCGAAGGGCAGTTCCGTGGGGCTGAGGCCTGGAGATCAGGACCAGCCATCAGGGGGACCCTGTGCTGGGGGCTCCGAGGCCAGGCTGTCCTCAGCATGAGGCTCGGGCACCACATGAGCAATCCTGGTGGGACTGGATGAGCCTGAGGAGACCATGCCTCCTTGCAGGCAGCCTACACCCTGGCCAGGTCCATGGGGCTGTGAGCACCAGAGTGCCTGGCTCCCCTCCGGCCTCCCTGCCAGGTGGGAGTGGGGCCTGGCCTTGGCAGTGAGGGGTCCACCTCAAGAATGAGGGTCACTCCAGGCTGGGTGCTGCCGCAGTTCAGCATTTAAGCCTACTCTGCTCCAGCCCTCACCTGCCTGTGCCTGGGGCATCTGACCTGAGTGGTAGCTGGGGCAGGAGGCGGGCGCCCTGGGTCAGCATTGTCCACCTCATTGGGCGAGGGGGCTCTTAGGGATAAGCAGGAGCTGCCCAGGTGCCTGGGGGCACCTAGCTGCAAACGAGCCCCAAGAGATCTGCAGTGGCGACATCCCCCACGTGTTTCCTGGGACACACATGCTGCTCCTCAGGCACTGACTCGACTGGATAGATGAGCGGGCCGGAGGCCTGGGAGCTGGAGCTGCTTTGCGCTGCTGTGGGGGCTTGTGGGCCCTTGTCAGGGGCTGACACTCCCTGTCCTGCGGGGCGCTGGTGGGCCCTCTGCCTGCTGGGCCCAGCTTTCCTGCCTGCACACCTGCAGGGCTCAGGCAGGCGCAGCCCAGGGAACATCAGGCCGTGCCTCAGCATGGCCCTGGCGCACTCACCCTCCACCACACTGCACACGTTGGCGTACACGTCCAAGATCTTCTTTCTTCGGCTTTGTATCTGTAAGAGTGAGAGTGTGCCTGTTGCACTTCCACCCTGGCCGGGGGTTGTGGCCTGAGGGTTGGCAGCAGGAGGCGGGGTGCTCGCACCCTGGTGCTTGCTCCTGAACTAGATGCGGAGGAGGGTAGACACCAGGCTTCTGGGCAGGGTGACCAAGGGTAGGACATGTCTGGCTGACCGCAGAGCCAGGCAGTTTCTCCCTTGAGTGTGGATTATGCTGAGCAGCTGAGGAATCAAATCCTCTGTGACAACCAAGCCTGTCATGGTCCCTGCAAATAGGGCCTTGTAGAGAGCTCGTACAGTGCTCCACAGGACCAGCCAGACCCAGGAAGGTCTCTCCCTAGCTGCTGCACATGTGTGAGGTCATAGCCCCAGGAGCCCATGTGGGGTACACAGGCCAGGGCTGTTGCTCTGGGGTGACACCCCCAAGTGGTGTGTGGAAGCCCGCTTCAGTGTGAAAGCAGCGTGTAAAGGAATTTGCAGAAAGCCTGTGTGCCGTTGTTCCTGTGCCCCTGGGACTGGCTCCAGGAAGCGACCCCAGGATCTGAGGCCCAGGTCTCCTATAAGAGGACCAGTGTTCACACAACCTGCACACAGCCCCGTGACGCTCTAGGTTGCTTCCAGGGCACGGTACCAAGGCTGTGCAGAGCCACGGAGCTATAGCGCGTAGAGAATGACCAGGCCTGTGTCCAGCATGCTGGCTGATCCCCTGGTCTGGAACCCGTAGACACGAAGGGCTGGCTGCATGTGTACACGTGCACTGTGTATGTGCGCACAGAACCATTCATCGCTATTCTAAGGGCTTTTGTGTTCGCTTGTGCTTCTCTCATTTTCATCTTCATCTATGAGGTAGCATGTGGAGGGAGCTGGTGCCTGCCCTCTGCCTGCCCTGTTCCCCTGTTCCTGTGTGGTGCCAGGTGTGGACAGCAGCCCTGTCCCGGAGCTTATCCCCTGGGGTACCGAGGACATGCTGCAGACATCGCTGGGCCTCACCCCGGCTGACTTGCTGCTGGGGGCTGGCTTCTCCCGGGCCAGGTGCGTCAGTGACAGCAGACACAGCTCCGGGGAGCCCTGCTTGTCCGGCGCCGGCTCCTCGTCACTGTCCACGCTCCGGCTCAGTAGCTGCTCGTTCTCTGACGAGGCGTCGTTCTCGCTGGGGACAGGAGGGTTGTACGTTGGCCACAAGGGCATCCACAGCCCTGCCAGGCACTGTGGGAGCACTAGCTGGGAACAGCGACCCTCCCAGGGGCGACCCCCACATCCGTCCCAGGGTGACCAGCCAGATGCACGACGTGTCTCAAGGGTGACCTGCCACCCAGTGTAGGCAGCTGGGTGTGATGCCATGTCCTGGCTGCCCCCTGCCCGTGCTGACAGGCAGGAGCTGTGACATGGTCATTGGCGTCCTCTGTACTTGAGAAGCCATTGCTGCTCCCCATTCCTTCCCCTGTTCTTTTTGGGGTGACCTGCGGTACGGAGGGCCTTTGGGGCACTGAGGCCAGGTGGTGCCTGCTCGGTCCTCCCTACTTGGCCAGGGAGATGCTGAGTGAAGGCCATGGGATGGGTGCTGGGCTGGGTTCGACCCTGGCCGCAATGTTACGGCAGTGAGCAGGGAGGCTGCACACAGTGGTTTTCTAGAGGCCAAGTATAGCTGCAGGGCCACTGAGGGTGCCCCGGGGCACAGGGACTGGCACCTGGGGCCCAGAGCATCCGTGGGTATTAAGTTCCAGCTGACTCGCTGTGGCCTGCTCTTTTTTGGTCCTCTTTGAGGCAGGGTCTCACTGTGCAGTTCAGGCTGGCCTTGCACTCAGAAGTGATCCTCCTGCCTCAGTCTCCCAAGTGCCAGCAGTAGCAGGCGTGTGCATCACACCTGCTTTTGTTTTTTTTTAACGATTAAATTTTCCAGTTAAGGGCTAGGGATACAGTTTGGTGGTTCAAGTGCCTACCTGCCAAGTGCAGGGTCCTGAGTTCAATTACTGGTAAAAACAAACAAACAAACAAACAAACAACCCCACAAATTTGCCAGGAAGGGCTGCAGTCCTGGAGCAAAGAGCACAGGGCCCTCAATCCCTGAAGCAAGCTAGCCTTGGCTTCCTCCTAAGCCTCCGAGCCTCTGAGTAGTCACTAAGTTCGAAAAAATAGGCTCTTAGAGGCTCTTAGAGGCCCCAAGCGTGGGCGAGGGCAGCCCCAGGGCCTCCTTGCCTCCAGGAGCTGAGCACACCAGCCTTTCTCTCAAGCCTGCAGCTGCCCACCCTCAGCCTCCGGTGATGACAGCTGAGGGGTGCAGGGGAGACACACAGAGCCCTGCACTTGGGGTGGACAAGCAACTGTCCAGGGACCAGTGGAAGTCCTGCTGGGCTCCCAGCCTCTTACCTCTTGGCAGTCTTTGCTGGGGTTGCTGTCAGCTTTTCAAACTCATCTTTCTCGGAGAAAATCACCACGCCATCTGCAGGGGACAGGAGTGGGGAGGGAGGGTCAGCCAGCCGAGCGTGGCGTGGTGCTCCTGGCCACTATCCTCCAGCCCGGGCCAGAAGAGCGCGCCGTCCTAGCCCCAGGATCAGACCTGGAGCTTCCTTCTTCTCCACATCCTGGCTTGTGGGGGCATCCACGCTCTTCCCTGGGGGGCTGCTGCAGCAGGCTGCTTAGAGAGAGGGTGCGTGTGAGCAGCCAGACTGTCCCCAGGCCAGGGGCAGGGGTCTGCAGGGAGCATGGGCGGGGCGGGGCATCACCTGGGGCAGAGGGCCGCGTCTTCAGGATATAGAACATGATGATGAGGACAATGGCCACGGCCATGATAAAGATGGTGGACATGGCGATGACGAGGGCGGTGGCCAGGTGTCCTTGGCCTGAGAGCTCTGCCGGCATGAGGGGAGTGCGTGAACACCCCCGGGCCCCTCCTGCCGAGCCGGGCCCCTGGCCCTGGCGGCCCTCACCCCTCCAGGTGCCCCTCACCTTTGTGGGCGTGCTGGGAGGGCGGCCGGGCGCTGCCCCCGGAAGTGCGGGGAGAGTTGGCAGCGACCCCCGAGGAGACTCCTGCACCTGTGGGGAGAGCAGTGGCCTCAGGTGAGCGGGAGGTGCCCTGCACCCACAGGCTGAGGCGTCTGCTCCAGGAAACACAGGCGGACTGCACGGGCCCTGCAGAGTGCTCTGATCGCTTTAAACGGAGATGAGAGGAGGGAGGCCCGGGACTGGGGACCCTCGCAGCACTGCTGACGCTGGGTCTGTGCGTGGCCAGCTGGGTTTCCGGTGCCCCGGGCACATGGGGTGCCACACACCCAGTTGAGAGCCTGCATCTGTGAAAGGGTGTTCCTTGATGAAGTAGTGCTCAGCTGACATTCCAAATACAAAGAGCACAGGTACCTGGTCTACTCATAGAGCACCTCTCATTATTAAAAATGTACAGGAAGTAAGAACAGAAGAGGTGGAGATCTGCCTGTGAGCTTCCTGTCTAATGGACGTCGGTGTATCTCCTTAAATACGTGTCCAAATTATCTGAGACCAAGCCATCCAAGGATGGGTGGGGCCTGCCTTCACTGTCATCCGACTCATGAAGTCCCTCATGGAAATCCCATAAATCCCCAAGCAACAAGAAAGATGGCTGATGGCAGCCTTGCTTCTGCTGGGTTGAGTACGCACAGCCATACTGGGTGCCGTGAGCAGGGGCACAAGGCCTGCCTGGTTCCAGCATATTCTCTCTCTCTCTCTCCCCCTCTCTCCCCCTCCCCCTCTCTGTCCCTCTCCCTCTCCCTTTCCTCTCTCTCTTTCCTCTGTGCTACTTCTGGAGATAAGCATGAGCTCAGCTTGCATTCCTGAAAGGCTACTCAGGAGCTCTGGATGCCCCAGCCCGCACTGTGCGGCCAGCAGGACCAACACCAGGTTCCTGAGACGGGAGCTGCCACAAACTGCTGTCTTCAGGAGTAGGATCTGGGTAATGCAGGCCTGCGCCTGGCTCAGGGGGGCTCTGGAGCAGGGACAGCCAGCTGGGATGGAGGCCACAGAACGACCCATGGCTGCACCCTCCACATAGTGAGTGCCACAAGCCACCTGTCAGCCACCCACTCCCTTGTCTCAGACAGACAGATGAGGAACACAGGGTGGCTGAGATGCCAGTAAGGCTGTGAGAAGCCCCCTGCCACTGCAGGCCGAGGGGAACCGGAAGTGCCTCCTGTCTCAGCCAAGCTCTGCCTTTCCAGCCCAGTTTCCAGGCCCAGCTGGCCCAGCAGTGTGGCCACTGAGGTCCTGCAGTTATGCCTCCCCACCCCCCGGATTATACTGGGAGCCACACTGATCAGGCCCAACTCAGGTAGAACCGGATTTCCTGTTCCAGAGCCAAAAGCTCATTGAAAGGAAGCAGACTGCTAGGAGGGGCTTAGACATCCTCGTGAAAAGCGTGCGTCATGATGGTGGACCTTTGTCGTCTTCACCCCTTGCTTCCAGGGCTGGTAGCGGGGTGAGTGACTACATTAGAGACAGGGACACAATATGCCCAGGCCTGTGGTCCTCAGAGGCTGCTACACAGTGACACCCCAGAGGCACGTGCAGCCCCCGCTGGTCAGGGATGCCGTCCCTCAAAGCATGGCCTTCAGGGCTGGCTGCCTGCCCAGGGCACCAGTGTTGCCCCTGCACAGCCCAGCCCCACAGGTGCTCCCTGCACGGGCGACGCTGTGCCAGGGTGTAGCCCAGGGGGAGTGGGCACTAGGGGCGGAGGGGAGGCCGACTCTGCCGGACTGCAGCTGAGTCCTGAGCCACCCGAGAGCAATCCTTTCCTTTCACCTGCACTCCCTTCCTGCAGCCTTTGGCCCCCAAGCATCTGCAGGGAGAGAGACCCCTCCCAGAGCCCCAGAGCAGGTCAGAAGGGTGCGTGTGTTCCAGCCATGCCCACCCCTGCTGGGGTTGTGCCAGGCACAGCCCTTCTCTAAGCACAGCGTGCGCTTGATGTGGTTTCCTTTGTCCCTCACTGAGTGTCCTCTGTCCTCCGAGTGTAAGACGGTGAGTGGGAAGAACAGAGAGGCCACTGTGGCTGGCTATCTTCCTGGCCACCAGCAGCACTGAAGCCACCTCTTGCCCAGGCCATGGCACTCACATTCCTTGGTGTTGGGAGGTGCCAGGAGGCAGGAGTAGCAGACCATGCCATAGATGTTCCTGGGCCTGTTTTCCAACATGTAGTAGCTGCGGGGACAAGAAAGCAGAGGGTGAGCGGTCATGGTGGCACCTGGCAGGACTTAGGGCAGCCTGCTTAGGGCAGCCTGGTGGGTCACACCCCTCTGGCAGCCCCAGGCTGGGTTTCCCTGTGGGGTTCTGTCCTGAGCGGGCTTCTTTCCTCAGTCTTGCTCTCTCTCCTTCAGCCTGGTCCCCCCCTCCCCCGTTCTGGCCTGAAGGGCTTATAGGTGTGTGTCCCTGTCTTCCTGGGTGCAGCCAACTATGAGGCTGCAGGGCAGTGCAGCCAGCCAGGCTCCGTCCTGCAGGCCTGCATGCCACTGCCCCAGGGCAGTTCTTCTGCAAACAAGCAGGCCACAATCAAGCCATCTGCCGCATACCAAGAGGCCCATTAAATGAGAGGGGCCAGGCTTGCCACCTCCCCTGGTGCCAGTGCAGGGGGGGCAGCGCTCCCCGCGCATGAGCTTGCTGTGCTTACTTTCTAGTCTGTTTTATGAGTTGTGCACCCCGAGCCCTGAGGATGTCAGCAGGACTCTGAGGCGGGTCTAGGCTCCAGGTGGAGCTAGGCTCCGGGAGCAGGCGCCTGCCCAGGCTGCAGGCAGCAGGTGGAGCTTCCCGTTTGCACCCTGGGGAGCTGGGCACCCCCGCTTGGCCCATCCTCCCACATGGGAAGAGGCGCGCCTTCATTATCCAGCTCCTCCTCGGCCACAGGGCTCAGCGCAGCCCACAGACAACTAGCAGCCGGCCTGCCAAGCCACTGCGTTGGAAGACGAAGGCGACGGGGCTGATCTGTGTGGCAGCAGATTGGTGACCGCAGGGATCTGGGATGAGAGCGGCCTTTCAGAGCGCTGGGGAGGCCCCGTGCCAAAACGCCCTGCATCCTCCCCTGAGATTCGGCCTTTGGTGCTGCCCATAGGGCCTGAAGCTCGCTGTGGGATGGGAGGGGCTGACTTAAACAGAAAGCTCATAGAGGGCCTCTGAGGGATCTGGCAGAGCCGTGGCCATGGCTTTGGGGAAGCGCAGCAACACCGCATCCCCTTGGCGTGGGTTGGAGGCCATGTTGTGTCCTGAGGCAGAAGCGGGGGCCAGGAGACAGGAAGAGCCAGGAAGAGCCTAGCGATGACCGCCCTCTTGGCCTGGGTCCTCCGAGACTGCTTCTATTGGCCCTGCTGGCCCTGGCCTCTTCCCAGCTTCAGGATAGCCAGGCTCCCGGCCTGCGAGCTGGGCTCAGTGTTCCCCTCGGAGGACTCTGCCTTGTCTGTTGGCCTGACCTGCCTCCAGAAGTCTCCCAGAACCTGGTGCAGTCAGGACACGAGGGCTCCCTGCCTATACAGAACTGTGCCTGTGGAGGTGGATGCCCTCGGACTCAGCAGTCAGGGTCGGTCTGCAGGGGGAGCAAGGTGTGCGTCCTTCCTGCACCCAACTCTCACGGTGCCGTCTATCTCGCAGGGGTCTGGTAGAGGCGCCAACAAAATCAGCCAGCGAGTCCAGGTGCAGGTCAGGAGGTGTGTGTGTGCTGCGATGGGTGCCAGCATCTGTCCGCAAGGTCTGTGGAATGCCTGTCTTTCAGGGGCTGCACAGGTTGGCATAGAGCCATGCCTGGGGGCTCCTGGGTAGCGGGGCTGCTCTGTGCTCTGACTGGGACTCGGAGCCGCAGCAACTGAGCCAAGGCTGTCTGTGATCAAGCTTCCAATCTTCTCACAGTTGTGTAAGAGAACAGTCCTGTATCCTCCATGGTTTTGTAGCTCTCTGCTTTTTTCTGAATACTGGGAAATAAGGCTCTGAGGTAAGGTTTTCCTGCTCTGTGAATTCGCTCGCAGGCACGTTTGGATCACACTTGTGTCGGGGGCATGGGGGTCCCCTCAGCTGGACATCTGAGTCTGTGGTGCAAGAGCTAGGCCTGAGCTGAAGCAGAAGCACAGCCTGGGGAAGAGTCACCGGCGGGCAGAGAGATGTGGTGGACGCCAGGGGCAGGGATGCCTCTCAGTGACAAACGGGACTAAGCTTTACAATGTACGAGGCACAGTAGAAAAATGTGTCTTTAAATTAAAAAAAAACCACCTTATTTCTATAAAAGACATGTCAAACATTAATTCCCCTCCAAGTTTTCCCTCTTGCGTCACAGCTCCTGCCACTTTCTGAAGCAGTTCTGAAGGGCTCTTCCTGGGAGTCCTGTGCTGTTCTGGCTGCCGTGAGGTCCTGAGCGAGTTCCTGGCACCGGCACTGCATGGTCATTTTGTCTTCCGGGAAGAGCCAGAAGTTGTATAATGCAGTGGATCAGGCGGACGATGGGGGACACACGTCGCAGTTCTACCAGGCTGCCCCAGCGCTGGCGGTGGCAGCAGCCCTCGCCGTAGCTGGAATCACACCTTGTACAGACACTCATGAAAGAGGACTTTCAGAGCTGCTTCCGGAAGTAGCGAAAATGATGGGAGCAGTGTGTTCAGAGGAAGGGAGAGGGTTCTGAGGGAGACTTACGGCCACGCTCCTTGTGCTGTGGCAAAGTGCTAATGCGTGTTGCTCTTCTCTTGAATGCCCTCATCGGGAAGGGCTCATGCACTTTTCATCCATCTTTAAGTTGGCAAGTCTTCTCACCGTATTTCTTTCTGTATTTCTGCTCAGTGCCCACTTTGAGCATATTTTCTTATTTTCTTTTTCCTCTTCAGTCAATGCAGTGACCCAGAGAGACATCTGTCCAAGCATACCGTGATGTCCGGTGTGCCATTTACAAGAGCGCTGACCAGAACTACAACCAGCCACGTCACTCACCTCTACATCCCCTCCACGTCACCTCCAGCATCTCACCTGCTCACCTTGGCCACCACCGCCCTCACCGCCCTCGCCGCCCTCACCTCCGTCACCTCCGTCACCAGCACCTCCACGGCCACCACCTCAGCCACCACCTCCACCGGCATCCTTACTTCTACTGCCGTTCACACCTCTGCTCACACCTCCACCACCACCATCCCCACCCCCGCCTCCCTCTCCCCCGTGTCCGTCAGCTCTGTCAGTGTGTGCTCCGCCCCTCCCGCCATACCCGTCGCATGATTCTCCCCTCCCTCATCTCCACCTCTGCGTCCTGCCCCGCAGCACACCTCCACTCCGCTACGCCTCACGAGCACTAGAGGGAGGCCGCAGCGTCAGTGGCTCAGTACTCACGGCAGCGCAGGCCAGCTACGCTGCCTCGGTTCTGTGCGGAATTTGCCCATGTGTGCTGCCTGGAAAGAGGACGGTTTCTCTTCATGCTTCCAGGCTAAGTGAGGTTTGGGAGCCATCTAGCGCACGGCCCCAGGCGGGTGTGCTAGGCATCTCATGGTGGACACGCTTTCGTTAGCCGTTTTTACCCTCAGGGTTCCCAGAAGATTGCGAAAACCAAAGTCGTGCTTCGTGTGGTTTAGCTTTGCTCTCCATAGTGCTCCGCATCTGTTGTCCCACTGCGAGTGCTTGGCTGAGTGGCTTCACGTGGGCAGTCGCCTGGTGCTGCCAGTAGCTGCGTGGTGATACCCTTGGGATTGGACACTGCCCCATGTGGGGCACACGTTACCAGGCCGTCTGCACGGCTGCAGGCACCACAGGGCTGCACTTACCCAGGGAGGCACGGCCCACACTCGGCGTCATTCTCCATGTCCCCTGGTGTCAGCACCGTGGCCCGGAAGAAGCCCTCACAGTCCTTGTGGCGCCTGCAGATCTGGTAGCCCCCTTTGGAGAACTTCTCGGCAGGGCAGGGTACACAGCCGTAGTCCTCATCCTTGGTGCCATAGCCGCAGGACTGGTTGGGGAGCGGTCGAGGTGGGGTGAGGGAGGGGCACGGGGGCCCCGACAGCTGGAGCAGGAGTGCTGTGCTTTTCTGGTCCCACCCCAGGATATCCTCCTGGTCCCCTGGCATGCACTTTCTCAGCCCCTCTTAGGCCTTGGGCTGTGAAGGCCGTGACAGCGAGGTGAGCAGGTGCTCACCTCGCCCTGCCTGAGACCCGCCCTTACCATGTAGGGCTCCTCTCCTGGCCCACAGGGTGGGCACAGCTGGCATAGCCCAGTGGTCTGGTTGTAGAACTCGTCCTCGCCGCAGTTGGAGTACTCTGCGCTGGTCGAGTGCACCAGGGACACCTGCACCAAGTGAAGCCACTGCGGTCCACACCCAGGATGTTGCCCAGCACACATAGGTCATCAGCAGCACTGCCCCGCAGCGCCCATCCACAGCCCCCGAGCCCTGCCTGCTGTCATCCAGGCCTGTACACTCCAGCTGCTTCAGGAGCTCTGTGCCCACGCTCTGTCCCCTGGTCATGACCAAATGGTCCTGCTCCCGAGCCTCTAAACAGCAGGTGCCCAGGACCTCAATTGCTGTTGTGAGTCCCCATACTTACCCTGGAGGGGCCTGGAAGATAAGACTTGGCACCAGGAGCTAGGCTGTAGGCAGCTGCGCCTGCCTAGGGCCTGGCTGGGGCTCCCAGCTCCACGAGGCCAGCATGGGGTCCAGAGCTCTGGGGCCCCCCAGCCCACCACCAGGGGCTGAGGCTGAGGGTTGGCACCCAGGGCCCTGTGGGTGAAGGCCGTGGCCTGGACAGTGAGTGGGCTTGCATGGGCGGGCACCAGGACTGCTGCTTACCACAAGGACAGGCAGCCAGGGTGTGCATCCGCTGTGCGCCATGTTCTCTGGGGACAGCACCTGAAAGACACGGGTGTTAGCACAGTGGCCCTGGTCTAGTTGCTGTCATAGAACCCACCAGAGGCCAGGGGCCTCCTGCAGGGAGCAGAAGGGATGTGTCCAGCTGAGCCCAGCCAGGAACCCCAGCACCCTGGAGAGGAGGCCAAGCCCCAGGGCCTGTGCTGCTGGGCAGGAGTCTGGCTCACAGCGAGAAAGCTGTCCCTGCCATGGGAAGGAGGGAAAGCATGCAGGAGCGGTCCTGACCAGCCACGGCCCCACAGCAGGAGGAGCCACGCCTAGGGGAGGCCCCCAGTCCCCACACGTCCACGTGTAGCTCAACATGGTGAAGGGTCCAGGTCAGGGCAGCAAGGAGGCCCGGTTCTCCAAGCAGGAGCTCAGAGCTCTGTTACCGCCAGCTAGGCTCCGCCCCGCCTGGTCACTCAACCCGTGCACTGGCCCACGGAGCAGAGCCCAGGTCGAAGGCTGGAGCCCTGGCTGGTCTGCCCAGAGAGTACCATGCCACAGAGGCTTCAAGGGACCGTGTTGGCGGAGTCTGGGCTCACAGGGTTCTGGGCTGCTCAGGGTGGGGAGGGTTTGGCCCCCAGAATCTGTGCTCAGAGCTGAGCTGGAGGGACCCGCCCAGGGGTCTGGGGCCTGCACAGGTGTCCACAAAGACTCAGGTGCCAGACATGAACCCAGGCTCCACACCCAGGGGGGCCCTCAGTGTAGCCTGTAAGGTTGTGTCCTGCCTGGCAGGTGTTGGGCAGTAGGGGACGTAAGAGTACCTCAATGCCCAGGGAACATGCGGGACTCCCAGGGTCCCACGACCTACAGGTGGTGCCATCCCTGCCTTGACACCTTGGTAGAGGCTGCTCGGGACTCAGAGAGCAGTCCATTTCTGAGGAGGCCATGAGGGAAGGGGGCTGGGGTTCAGGCGGGCTGCCCACTGGAGCCCCTGAAGGGGAGGCCCAGGCCCCGGCTAAGGAGGCCAGTGCAGCCTTGGTTCAGCCAGCTCCCTGCCCTGGCCTCCTGGCTCCCTTCCTGGAGCAGCCCGAGTGAGCTGTTGGTGGCCTCGCTACCCCGAAGGCCTCCCCCACTGTCAGAAGCTGGAGGTCACTGTCACAGAGAGGCTGCCAGGCTGTGATTTATGGCCCCGAGAGAAGACTAATTAAGGCTGGGTCTTGAGCAATGAGCCCAGCCGTCTGTCTCCTCTCCCTCCTGGCCCACGCTTGTCAAGCCTGAGCAGGGCTCTCCCTGTCCCACAGCAAGGTGCTCTGGCTGCAGATGAGCTACCCGGTGCTGCCCGAGGGTCTGAGGTTTGAGGCCAGGCGCTGTCTGGCATAGTTTCCCTCCAAGGCCAGAGCACAATACCAGAAAGATGGAAAACAGAGCCGATGTGGAAATGCTTGGCCACTGAGCGCCAGCGTGTGAGCTTCAAGCATCGTACCCGAGGGGTTTCAGAGGACCAGGGCACCAGGTGTGGTGATGCAGGCCTGTAAAGCCTTCAAGGGACCATGTTGATGGAGTCTGGGCTCACAGGGTCCTGGGGTGCTCAGGGTGGGGAGGGTTTGGCCCCCAGAATCTGTGCTGGAGGGATCCCACAGGGCCTCTGGGCCTTGCATGGGGGTCCACAGGGCCAAGGGAGGCTGGCGCAGAGCCCCGCCTGTGCATCCACCCGTCCACACACATGTGAGTGTATACTGAGTGCCCGCTGCATGCAGCCTGGATGCAGACAGATCAACAAAAGCCTGCCCTGCAGGTCCTCGCTCAGGACAGGGGAAGGAGTGGCAGGTGTGGCAGTGCTTTGTGGGGAGCCCTCACCTTGGGGGCCAGGACCAGAGCTGAGAGGAGGGCTTCCAAGAGGGCCGGAGTCACTGGGAGGGGGGCCCAGCACGGGGCGAGCAGAGGGGAAGCATCCGCACACCGACCAGAGTGCACCATCACCTGGCGGCTGGGAGCTATGGCCAAGCAGGACAGGCGCTGCTTCTGCACAAAGCTCCTGGGCACGACAGCAGGTGACGCAGCCCCAGAGGGCCCTGGGCGCAGCTGGCTGCGCCGGCGGGTGCAGCGTGGGGCAGCCGCCTCTGGGCCTCAGAGTCCATGTCTAATTATATCTCAGGCTCTGAGAGGTCAGAAGCTGTGGACTCCGTGAGCTGCAACACCCGCTCCGTGAGTGCAGATTCCCGGCCAGGCTGAGGCACTGAGTGCAGCAGGGCTCAGCCCCAGCGGATGCCCTGTCCTCTGCAGGTGCCCCTGCTCCCCTTGCCGTCCACCCGCCCTGCCATCAAGGCGACGCGGGTGTCGCTGTGCCGGCCCTCTCCCTGCCCCCGCCCCACTGCTGAGCAGTGGTGCCCAGCATCGTGGCAGAGCTCGGCGTCGATCCGCCTGGGTGTTTATCCACTGTGGCTTCCGCTCAGATGGCGTCATCACAGTGGTCCCTGCTGTTTCCTGGCCTCCCCGTGCTACAGGTGCCTGAGGAGCCCACGGGAAGCTCCCGGCCCCCTGCTGCCGCCTACCCCAACTTGAAGCCCCACGGCACGGTGCTCAGGCTGCAGGTGAGCTACCTGGCCCTGCAGCCCCCACAGGCAGCTGTCATGGACCCGATGCTGGAAGTCGCAAGGGTCCATGCAGAGCCTGTGCTCCTGTGAGTGTGGATGGAGGCAGCCGACGGGAGGAAGCACGGTGGTGTCTGCCCGGCGCTGGCCACAGCCACACTTCCCATGGTCTCTGCTGGAGACCCATGGGGTGGGCATGGGAAGTGGCCTGCCGCCATCATCTGTGACCTTCCCGGTCTGGCCTGGGATGCAGAAGCTGTGGTGATGGGCCTCAGGGAGTCGCAGTTCCCAGGCCTCATGTCCTGTGAGCAGATCCTTTGCCTCCTCTACTTAGGATAAATCTGGGTGTCAGGCTGTGCCAGGCTATGGGGCTGGAAGGGACCTGGTGCCCGGGGAGGACACCAGCCTCGCTTGTTCAGGGGGCACAGCAGGGGAACATGGCTGCTGCCAGCAGGCAGGGGCAGGGCACTTTGGCCTGTGGTCGATGCCCACAGAGCCTCTTGTTCAGTGCCTGAAGGGCCCCAGGAGCCACTCGCCGCCCCAATAACCAGAGCCACAGAGTGACCCACATGGGTCACACAGGGCTGAGGGGCTGACTACACCACTCAGGTTCTGCCTCCTACATGGCTCAGGAGAAGGTCCCAGAGCTGCTGAGGCCAGGGAGGCGGGTGGCTTGGTGCCTGGGCCCAGCCTTCCTGCCTGTCCTCCTGTGACACAGTGGGGGGAGGGTCTGGCTTGGGAGATCAGAGCCCCTGCCTGGACTGTGTTGGCGTCCCCTCCCCTCCAGCCGGCTCCACAGTCCTGTGTGTTATTCGCAGAGGGGGTGGGGTGGGAGAGGGAGCAGGGCAGGGGTTGTGGGCCCCAGCTACTGTCTGGGGCCCCTCCCCACCTGCTGTGTCCTCAGACAGGTGACCCAGAGGATGCAGAGCTATAAATAACTCAAATGTCCCCTCACAGGGACTTTGTTTTCCCCTGATTCGAGTCCCAGCATGAAGCAAGGAGCTCGTAAATTTGGGTCCTTCCTTCCTATCAGTCTCTGGCCTTGTTCTGCCAGTTTGAAAGAACATTCTCTCTCTAAGCCCAGTGCCACACGGCCCTGCACAGCCAGACCTCCAAGGCGCCCGCAGGTCTGGCCAGACATGCCAGGCAATCTGCCCTGGGTCCTGGGTTTGTGGGACCCAGAGCAATGGGGCCTGTTCCACCCTTCTGAGCTGGACCCCAGGGCAGCAAGCAGAGTCTCCCACTCTGGGCTTCCTCCCTCTCACGTAGCTCATTTTGCGTGGACGGTTGTCTTGCGACTGCACCGTACTTTTAGGGCATTCACAGCCCCGGGGCCTCGCTTTCTGGAGGGGAAGCGGAAGCCTGAAGCACACCTTGTAGATGAGCAGTGGGGAGCGGTGGGCTGAGCCCACAGCACTTGGTTGGGCGACCCAGGGCTCGGAGTGGGAGGGCCCACTGCAGGCTTTCCGCAGCGCGGCAGAGCCAACCGCTAACAAGACCTTGGGAGTTTGCAGGGGTGGCGCCTGAAGGTGGCTTGGCAGGCTGCCAGCTGACTGTTGCATGTGGTCTGTGTACTAAAATGTCACACATGCCCTGCATGACACACAAGGTTCATGTGCACCCAGAACTAAGGAGATTCAAGAAGAGATGGTGATGTGGCCTCTGACAGGGTCTCCACCTGCGGGGCTGGGGCTGGAGCCTGCCTAGCCGCAGCTGCTCCCTGCCCCCGTGGCTGCCTTCTCCTGGGGAGCCAGAAGGCAGGCACAGTGGCAACAGGGAGACTTGCCTTTACAGGGACATAGGAAGTGCCTCTCAGGAAGGTACTATTCAGCCCCATGTGGCAGGAGGTGACAAGGCTTCCATGGTTACTCTGTCACACCAAGGAGTGACAGGAAAATGCACTTGTGTGGGCGTCTGACCCTGGCCCTGCAGGGGCTGTGTCTGTGGCTCGTGCGCTGCGGTTCCAGGCAGCGCAGGCAGTGCAGACTCTGTGCTCTGTCCGGGGCACCTGGCACCCCACCTGTGACCAGGCACGCTTCTGGAAAGGCCCGTGTGTGAGGTGTCCCTCGATGCACCCAGAACACCGCTATTTCCTCATTCCCATGCCGGGAGCCCCGTGTGATGCCACAGGCTTGACAATTGCATGACGCTGCTCCTAAGTTAGCACACTGAAACCTGAAAGCCCAGAGACCCAGTAATCTGTGCAGCTTAGCGGGGGACGTGTCTTGCCTGACAGAGCCAAGCAGAGGTCTGGCAGCCCCAGCGGGGTTTGCACCACCCGTGCTGCCCATGTCCTGAACCTCAGGAAGAGGGGACGGGAGGACACCAGGACCTGCATTCAGCAGAGTGGAGGAGGCCTGGGCCTCCTCCTTGGCTTCCTCTACTGAGAGCACCGAAAGCGCTCCTCCAGGTGCACGCTCCTCTGCACGGTGCTGCTGGCCACCCGGGAGGATGTCACACACTCACTCTGTGTCTGGTCCTCGCCAGTCACCCCCATGACCAAAAAATGAGGCCCTCCTCTCGGCAGAGGCTCACGGATGCACCAAGCTGAGCCTGGCACGCAGGCTGCTCGCGTCATGTGCTCTGCGGTGACTGTGTGACACACACCTGTGTACAGTCCACGTCCTCCGTGTGCATGGGCTGGAGACTGCCTGGGTCCGGGCCAGCAGAGGGGTGGCAGGCACCGACCGAGCTGGCCTTTGGGTGAGAGCGCTACTGCATATGCTAAACAGTAAGTTATTATTTGAAGATACATTGTTTTTTGGTTTGATTATTTTCAACGGCACTAGGGATTAGACCTAGGGCCCTTCGCCTGCTAGGCCAGCAGGTACCTGAGTAATGTCCAGAGGCCAGCATAGGGCGTGGCTCCTGGCGGCATTTCTTTCATGAATTCTGGGTTCTTTTCACTGGAGAAACTTCAAGGACTCACACACATACCTCTGGCAGTCTTGCTTTGGCTAGTGGGACATGCAGCCTGGTCACTCGTGCTCACAGCTGTTCTGAGGGTCACTCCTAGTGTGTCCAATCTCTCTATGGCCATATTGTCTTCTTGTGGTACCAGCCTTCAAGCCAGCATGTGGCTTGTCCTCATGAGAAGACCTTTTCTTTGGAAACTGTAATGAGACTGTTCTTCTTGCTCACACAGCCTTGTCTGAGGTGGAGGATGGGCTGCAGCTGTCCTCTCCTGTAGCCCCATGACAGCGTGGTGTCCTCATCTCTCCTGAGGCTTAGGAGCCTTGCAGCACATAGGAGAGGATGCTGACCCCAGAATATCACGTCCTGACCAGACCAAAGATGCTTGGGAGCCACGGAGGCACCTGGCTGCTCTCCTGGGCTTCCAACAGTGCCCCCAGGGAGGCACTCACAGTTAATGGTAGCGCTGGCACTGTTGGGAGGTGGTTCTGGGAGCAGCACCCTAAGGGCGGTGTCCTGGTTCAAGCCTGGCTTAAGGGCTGGGGTGTGGCCTGGCGGTGGGGTATATGGCTAATGTGTCCAAGGCCCTGGGGTAGGTGCCCAGAGCCCATGACAGTGAAGCCACCCTGGCCCCTCACTTAGTAGTGATTCCGGGCAGGCTGTCACACAGCTGCACCATCTCAGGGCCTGCAGGTCACACCGGACGATGGCACAGCACACTCACCATGGTGCTGGCGTGTACGGGGTGATGTGTTTACTCTCCAATTGGAAAATAAAACGGAAGGGGAAGCCAGGGGCCAGGTATGTAGCTCAGGGGCACAGCACCTGCTTGGAGAGTGTGAGGTCCTCTTTGATTCCCAGTGCCCAGGTGGGGGCGGGCATTAAGCCACAGTTGTCCAGCGCACTGAGTTTCTTTTCCGATTGCTTGTTCACAGGAGTCCTTCAGAAGGGGCTTGCATGGCTGTATGCCTGCTCCTGGTGGACTGCCGGCTCCTCCCTGTAGCCACAGTCACCCTGAGGTGATGATCCTCACAGATCCAAAGCTCCCCATTGCTCAGGAGATCACAGCTAAACCAGGTAACCTGACAGTGGCCTTCGGGTTGGCTCCTGATGCTTATGGTGCTAAATGCTGTTACAATGAGCAACAATGAGCCCTGGGACCTGGGGCCGAGATGGCCTTGCCCGGAGCAGCCAGCTCTGGTACTTGCCCGCCCATGTGGGGTCCTAGCCACCTGTGAGGTCGGCAGGTCACCCAGCATGGGGCCCTGGCTCCTCTGAGGTCCGCTGTGTGCAGACACCGTCTCTCACACACACTCTGCCCAGCAGCTCCTCCGCCTGCTGGGCACTCCGCATCTCCAGAATCGGCCGGAACCCTGCGGTCCGTGGTGCGACCTGCCGCTTGCTCCTTGTCCGGTACATCTGTGCCTAGGTCATCAGGCGCGTGTAGCTGGCGCAGAGTTTGTTGGACAGGTGTGTGCTGGGTTCTGCCTCGGCTCCTGGGGCCCAGCGGCTGCCACCGCTGTGGACCATGCCCCCCCCCGCTCGGGGAAGCCACAGCCTGTCAGGTGCTGCGGTCTGGCTGCTGTTGTTCACTGGCTCTGTGCTGAGCTTTTTAATTAATTTTGGGTACTGGCAGGGGAACTGCTGAGCCGTACCCCAGCCCTAAATTCTGGCTTCTGGTGACAAGCTTCAAACTGAGGGCTCCGGGTCAAGCAGCCCAGGTCGGCTTGGCACCTGGCATGGGGGCAGTGTTGGCGGGTTCTGTGGCATCCTTCCCCGTGGCAACCCTCAGGGTGTGCTCTGGTCGCCCAGTGCCGCTGGCGTAACTCAGGCTTCCCGCCACGTTTGATGGCATGCCCCTCGTCACCAGCTGCCTCTTGAGCAAGGCGGGAGCCACCTGTGATCTGGCTTCTAAGCACTGAGCTGCTCCAGAGGCAGGGATGTTTGCTTCCCTCGAACTCTTCTGATTGATGCAGCTGTTGCCCGGCTTCATTGCGTTAAGCTAAATATTATGTTTTTGTAACGTTTTGATCCTCATTAATTATAGCTCAGGAAAGCTGACAAAGACAACCTGCCTCTTTAATATAAACAAGATTAATTGCATGGTTCCTGCAGAAAAACGGACTACCAGCAGTTTAACAAAAAATGTTTGTCTTTAAGCAGCTCTTGGATAAAAAAAGCAAAACTGTTACAGGAAGTGCCGAAGCTGCCAGCTTACCATGCCCGCGAGCCTCACCCTCATTATCAGACTAAGCGAGCGCACACCCCCGGCCTTTCATCCTGTTCCAGCCAGGAAAAGAAAGGGACGAGAGCAGGGCCTCACTCGGCGCAGCGGCTCTGAAGTGTGGAATGTGCCCGCTGTTTGAAGACGAGATTTATACCTGACACCTTTCCTCGAGCTCACTGTTGGGACTCGCCCCTTTCCAAATCAACCGCAGACCGGCCGCCAGCGGTGGGGTGTACCCAACGACCGCATAACCCAGGATGAAGGCGAGGCGGGTTGCGTCCCTTTCACTAACAGCCACGCAAGACCCTGCTCTCAACAGGGGAGGGATGGGCACGTGGCCTCTGAGGCTGGGGTGGGAGGCCCAGGGCTGCGGAGGGCAGGGGTCGGTGGAGGGCAGAGCAGGACAGAGGGTGAGGCAGGGGGCAGAACACAAAAGGGAGGGCAGGGGAGGCGGTGGAGGAGAGGTCGGAGTGCAGGGACAGCGCTGGAAACCCGGCACTCTGAGGAAGAGGGTGTCTGCTGCTTCTGGGTCCCTGGGGTCAGCTTTTGTAGTTCCAGAGTTAGTGTGGCTGGCCTGAGAGCAAGGTTTTGGCCGGGTGTGGTCTGGGCTTTCAGGTGCTCAGAAGGACCGCAGGAACGGGTGCTGGGCAGGCTCTGCAAGCCACAGTCTGTGGGTCTCTAGGCACTGCAGCACACGTGTCCAGCCACCATCAGCATGCCCTGGTGGCTGATGTGGGAGCCAGCACCCCAAGAAAGGATGGCTGCTCTGCTTATGCCCAAGGTCGAGCCAGAAGTCATGAGCTCTCGGGCTTCCTTGACTCCTGCGACAAGTGCTGGCCACCAAGGCCCAGTGGGGTGTGCGGAATGGAGGCAGCTGGCCCAGGGAGCAACGTGAGGCTGGCCAGGCCTGGCTTGGGATGGCAAGGCGATGCCGTGGGAAAGCTCCAGGAGGAGAGACCTAGGGCAGAGCCCAGGTGTCCTCCCCGAATGTCAGTGGGTCCCCAGGGAGAGGGAGCCATGGAGCCATGTCCCTAGGCAGGAAGAAGAGCCATGCAGTGTGCGGTCTCCACGCACCTATCCAATCCAGACAAAACGCTGTCTCCATGCTTGGCCTCCTGTGTGGTCTGAACTTGTGCCCAAATTAGGTGCCTGCAGCCATGGAGAGGCCCTTCTGCCCAGGGAGCCCTCGCAGGACACAGAGCTGTGTCCCTTGAAGTCACCAAACAGCCTCTTCTGCAGCTCTGTGGCCAAAGTAAACAGTGCTGGCGAGGGCCTGGCCCTCCAGGTGGTGAGCAGCGGAGCACACAGGACAGGCCCTGGGTCCAGGCCTCGCTGTCCTCTGGGAGCAGCACACAGTGTCCAGGGCAGTGTGGCCGGGAGGATGCTCTGCTGCCGAGGGACACTACCTAAGGCAGCTGCAGGAGGCTGCAGCTACGGGACGCTCACACTTGAGGTGTCTGCCTGGGCCCTCTCAGAACACAAGGGTCGGAAGCGATCCTGGGGAGGTGTCCCCAGTGTGGGGTCTGAGGAGCCTGCGGACATCTGGTACAAAGGCGGGGTTCTCCAGGAGTTCCTACCTGCTTTCCTGGGGCTCTCTGACCCCCTGACAGCTCACCGAGCAGAAAAAGCGCCATATTTGGCAGTGTGTTAGACGTTTTAAAAAACAAAAGCCTGTTTTTGTAAAAATCTCACAAATGGGGGAGATTTCTGTCTCCCAGCTGAGGATGTGGAGGATTGGTGGGGTGGACTCTGTGGTGCAGTGCGGGCGTGTCCTCACACACACCAGAGCCTGGCTCACCCCAGCTAAGCAGGAAGGAGCTGAGGGTCCAAGAGGTTGGGACCAGTGCTTAGGTTCACAGGCCCAGCAAGGGGTGAAGAAGGCCAAGGTCCCGCCCCAGGCAGCTGCCACCTGCACACTCTGCCCAGTCTGTAGGGCAGCGAGAAGCCGCTCAGGATAGCCAGGAAAGGGCTTGCGCGTGCCACAAGGGCTGGACTGCGCACCCGGTGATCGCCACTGCAGCAAACGTGGGGAGCCCTGCCCCGCCCTCTGCCCTGCCCCGCCCCGCCCCGCCAAGCCCAGCTCTGGCTGGTGTCTGTGGCCTCTGATGGGGTTCCTCATTCAGGTCTCAGCATGTCCAGGTAAGGGCCTCTATCTGTAAATATCAAGGGACTGAACAGAAGCATTTTCGTAGATTTAGAATTTTAATATTGAAATTGAGTAGGGGGCAGTAGCTGTGGCCACCAGCTAGCGGACAGTGCAGGTCTTTTTCAAACCCTTCCCATTTCGCCAACATTTTAATTACAAACAGCTGGATTTTCCAGATGGGCCACATTCGGCATTTTCTCCTGAAGAAGCTGAGGCCCAAGAGGCACAGGACTTGCCTGAGCCCTGAGCTGGGCCTGTGACACTCCTGGCCCAAGCAGCCACTCCGGACCTCGCAGGGAAGGAAGAACTCTGGAGCCCAGCATAAGGAAAACAGGAAGCAGGCACAGTGCGGGGAGAAAGCCCACACCCATGACAGGGATCACCGTCTCCAGGGAAGGCTCCTGTAAGAACCAGAATTCTGTGCGTAGCTCCCCACAGGACAGCAGAGGCACGGGGGCCCAGGCCGCCCAGCACCAGAACCGAGCCATCTCCGGAGACCGGGCGCTGCCCACCAGCACACCGGGATGGAAACCTCTGCACCTCACAGCTGGGCAGCCTGGTGAAGAACAGTTCCTTCCTCCTGACCCAGTCCAGCACCCATTAGTTGGGGGAACTTTTAAAATAATCCCAGTGGAAGCTGTATCTTTAGTGACACAATTGCCTGTTCAAGAAACCTGTTGTGTATGTAGTGCTTTCCCATTCTTAAATTGTACCATATCAGGAAATTGTGTGTGTGTGTGTGTTTCCTGACCCCAGAGCCCGTGACTGTATCTCGGAAGCACAGAACACTCTCCTCCAGCTCAGCGCTCCTACCCAGGGGACTTCCCTCCAGGGCTGCGGCCCCGGGTCCTCTCACTTGGTCACCTAGGGCCTTTCTCCTGCCCGTCTGCTGGCTGTGGGTTCGGAGGTGTGGCTGCTCCGTGCCTGGAAGGGAGGAGAGGGGCCAGGTTTTACCACATCACAGGGAAGCAGGATGGGGCCCTGAGCATGAAAGGCTTCCCTGGCTCCTCACCATTTCCTCTGTGCCCCTCTCCCGCAGGGAAAGAGGGATTTCTGAAAACTAGAAAAACCAGCTACTATCAGCCTCAAATCAGAGCTAATTAAATTCAGGTATAAAATCCAAGTCCAATTCTCTTATCTGTGAGTGGCACCTTCCCTTTCTAAGCAGGACTCTTAACAGGCACCATAAAAACATCTGACATCACCATTTCCTTGGATCTAACGCAGTTTATGGCTCTGAACTCCTGATAAGAAAGCTATTAGCACATCAAGCGGTTTTGATCAGGCTAACTTTGAAGCAACTCTCTCATCTTCACCACCTTCCCCAGCCCTGCCGTCTCCTATATGAAATTTCACGAAGCTGAAGATGTGTCCCCATAGCCCTTCACCAGCTGGCCGACTGACGCAGATAGTCCTCAGCTTACAGCGGCTCAGCTGCTGAGTGCAGAAGGGCTGGACGTAAAGGAGGGGGAGGAGGAGCATGCTTTGTATCATGTTGTGGCTGGCACCGTGTGGCCTGCGCTCTCAGTGCCAGCAGCAGTGCCAGCCCTACGGTCACTGGGTCCCAGTGTGCACCCACTGTGCCCTGTGGAGCTGAGCCAGTGTGCTGGGAAGCTGCTGTGGATTCGGAGCTTTTCGACTGACAATGTTTTCAACTCCAGATGGGTGTATCAGGATGTAACCCAGCTGCCACCCTAGAGCACCTGCATGTTTGAACCAAATAATCTTAGCCTTTGAAGTTCACACATGGGTGTTAGGTGAAGGGTTTCATACTCCCTGAGGCTGGAAGGAGACTACTCCAAGCCTTTAAGAGGGGCAGTGGTGCTGGAGGCTTACCATAGGTCAAGCACTACCCAGGAACCTCATAGGTGATGGTTCACTAGGCCCATGCATAGGCAGTTGGTTCAGAGCAGGGAACCTGTGGTCTTAGCAACAGGCTGTGCTCCTGCCCCAAACCTAGGGGAAGCCCAGGGGAGGCAGCACCTCTAATTGCCCCGCTAGCAAGGGACCCTGCTGGTCTCCAGAACAACCCTACCATGTTTGCCACAGGCTTTCTGAGAGTTCGGCTGTGGGGCTCTGTCAGTAAAGAAAGGTTCTGGGGTGCATGTGTGCCAACTTCTGAGCTTGAGGACAGGGTCCCCACGGCAGGAGGCAGGCTCAGGGAAGAAAGACTGTTCTCGTCAGACCTCGTGGGCCTCTGTCCCCTGGACCTGGGGACTGGATGCCTCAGGGAGTGGAGACTGAGGGCTGCCCCTGACCTCAGCGTCCCTGTTTCTGTCTTCTTTCTCCACCCTCTCACCACCCTTCTCCCAGGGAATTCCGGGAGCTGCATGGGACGCAGCAGGGCTGAGGTGTGAAAGCGTAGCCAGCCAGGGACCTGTCTCACTGTGTGCACCGAGGGGAGAGGCACACTGAAGGCGCCAGTGCTGCTCACAAGAGGTGCATGCTGTGGGCACACTAAGTGCCTGGTGCGGGGACAGTCCTCGAAGGGCATGTACATAGGCATGATCTACCTAGGTGGGCATAGGAATGCTTGCGGCATTATTGATTCCTGTGTTTACTTTCTTCTTGTGGACTTCGATTAATGAGTGTCTCTATGGTCATAAGCTTGTTGGGACAACTACTTAGGATTTGGCTCGGAGCACTACTTTAAAATCAAGTCCTCAGGTGCAAAAAGGTAGCAGAATAGCAGCCCCTCCAACGGAGCTTGAACCCTCTCTCTTTGCTCAGGAAGGAGTGGTGGGGGACAAAAAGACCCTTTGCCATTTAAAGAGTGTTTCACTGGGAATTCCATTTTACAGTTCCTGATAACCTTGAACCACAAGTAACAGTTTGTACTTTTTCAACTCAGAGAAGTTTTGCTGCATCCTGGGCTGAGATTCCCGCCCCACAGAGAGCAGAGTCAACCCTTAAGTTAACTGTTTAACACTTGGCCTTTAAACAGCCAGGTAAATGCTACACTGGCTACCTTTGCAGCCTTTCATGTGCGCCAAGGGCTACCTGCAGCCACAGCTGTCATTCAGGTTATTCACCCAGAGCCCAGAGGAAAGAGCAAAAACGAAGTGACTTGTTTTGGCTGCAAAGGCAAAAAAGCCTGGCCAGCCCTGCCTCCTGCATACTGTGGGGCGAACTTGGCCAGGGCTCCACAGGCACAGACAGCATTTGCGCTATGCGCTGGGCAGCTGGAGGCTCCCAGGCCAGTGAGTGAGGGGCCGAGCAGGCAGGTGAGCAAGCGGCGGAAGCAGAGCAAGGCCCTCACCTGCCATGGGAGCTGCAGCTACCCCAGGCAGCCTGGGAAGCCTGTGAGGCTGCACCCAGCTGTCAGTGCTGAATGCCGAGGCTGGTGCGGGACAGCCCCACTTCAGGCCGACAAGCCACCGCCAGCAGGGGAGCTTAGCCCCAGTCCAGGACAGGAGCCACTGCCAGAGGTGGGGGTGGTGAGCACCAGCCGTGGGCACCTACATACAGGGTTTGAGTTTTTCTTCTACTTTTAAGACTGACAACGTGCTGCTGTCAAATGTTTTACGAACTTTCATATCTCCCTTACGTGGGGATCCCTGATATACCTTACAGGCAGGGAGTTTAGTTGTCCAGTGTGCTCACCATACACTCAAAGTTCAATTATAACAACAAAAGAGGGAATTCTTCCCTGCAAAATTCACACCTCATTATAGACTTCACTGGGCAGTATATATTATTAACTTTTAAAATCCTACCAGAGATGCAACTATAGGAACAGGCAAGCAATTCAGTGAGGAAAAGAAAATAAGAGTAGGAAGGGTCGTTTTGTAAGATGGGCAATGGAGGGCCCCGTCCCAGGGCTAATTTGGGGTTGGGGTTATGCTTGTGTTTTTCCAGAGACTGCTGAATGGCCTATCTGCGTGCCAGGCCATGCTGTCCAGCTGACCATGGATCCAGACCCAGAGAAGGAGTTGGTGCCAGCCTTATGATAGCGATGCTTTGGAGACTGCTCTCTATACAGCTGACAGATGAAGAGGAGGCTAGACCTGGCCTCAGGCCAGCTGAGAACGTTGGCCCAGGGTGCCCAGGAGGAGATACCGAGAAGCGGGCATCAGAGGTCCGAGTAGGTGAAAGAGTGGATGGAGACAACTGAGCTGAAAAGTATGTGAAAGAAAGGCACACCAAAATTACCTTGAATTATTCTTAAGACAAGACAACACACAAATATAGATACAGATTTTGGTACCAGGGATCCAGCGCAGGACCTGCGCTTGCCAAGTAGGCGCTGATGCCACTGGCCTGTCCCCCCACGCCCAGGAATTTTTGCAGGTCGGTTAGCATAGATTTCTTAGAAGAACATTTAGATAAAAAATTTACTTTGCTGCAGATCTTCTTGTAAGAGATTTGTGCTAATTGACCTACAAAAAAAAAAAAAAAAAAAAAATCTGACCAGTCTATCTGTAATTACAAACTTCTAAAATTGTATAAGGTTTTAATTTGGCTAAAAACATACCACAGTGCGCTCTGGTGTTGTAGGTGGATCACCTGGGTGCACAGAACCATTTTCCCCTCTTTTTCTTTTACATTTTCGATCCTTTATATAAAATTTTATTTATGTTAGAGATTTAAAAAGCATATTTCCACCTGGGTTGCCAGCTGATCAGTTTGGTGCCAAAACTGATTTTCTCAGAGGTCATCAGAAATTTGTTACAGTAACTAAGGAGACCTTTGAGGCTTGGAAGCTCATTGGTTGAGGCTTCCTTAGTGAGTAAAGGAGTAGCTTCCTGGGAAAAATCATCTGTGCTTTGTTCATTAGTAGGAAGCCCCAGTGCTCTCCCTAGCCCTCTGGGAGACACCCCACTAAATGTACATATGTTATTGTGATATGTTTACATTACTCATTCATGAAAGGAAAGTCTGCTAGACAATAAGCTTTTGCTTTAAAGATGCTCTGGTGCAAAAGTTTCCACATGGGCTATGACAATTGGTTGTTCTTGCTCTTATATTGAAATTCCAGCCTTCAGATGTGTGGCTCTTCTAGAACAAGGATTGTTTATAGTGATAGACTTCTCTTTCACATTCAGACATCTCCCTTGAACAAAAAATTTGTGTAATGTACATTTTGTTAAAGACAACAAATTAGGCAAAAGTGTTTGTGTATTAGAAACGATTGACTAAAAGGGTTATGCCATGTCAAAATGGAAATTTAAGTCACGTGTTACAAATGTAACTTAATGTACAAATGTTACAAAATGTCATACTCCTTGTTCTGCTGCAGTATTACGTAAGGCTTTTGGTTTCTAATTTTCTGTATGAAATATGTAACTATTAATATCCTATAGGGATTTGAATATTAGAACATACATGGTTGTTAGAAAATAACAGTTCTATTTTATGTTCTAAAGTGTTTGGTATTCAAATACAATAATAATATTATTTGATCCCTGGTACAAAAAAGATAATAATGCTAAGCTTACTGCCTCCATTATAACGTAGTGTCATTAATCATCTCTTCTGGATGTTCAACGACTGAGATATGGAGACCAAAAAGTAGAAAAATATATGGGTTAGGAGGACAGCCAATATTTCGGCTCCAGCCCTCAGAGGTCAGTGAGGACCCTGGACATAAGAGAACCTCTGCTGCCATATCCCATAACTCAGTGAGTCACTAGCCTTCTGACCAAGGAGACTGTGGGACCACAGAGGAAAGTGCTCAGTGGTATTTGTGCCTACGGAGAGTCACCCAGGAGAGAAAAATCTGCCAGGCTCTCACAGAAAGCAAGCTGGTCAAGCAATGGGTGGGACTCAGCCAGACAGCTAACTCTGACATCAGTGTGAAGAGGGGCTGTGCACAGCTCCAAGCCAGTTCCTGGGGAGACTTCACCGACCTTGACAGGTGGCAAAAATCTAATTTTGATTAATACGAGTCTCACTTTAACTTGGTCTTGAGCATCCAGCAGAAAAGTATAACCAAAAGAAAGAAAATCGCCAGAGTCCTCCAAACACAGTTCCTCTAACCTCAAGAACGTCGCTTGGTTACAATCCCAAAACCAGAAGAGGGGAGATGTGGGAAGGGGCTGAGGGGGAGACCTTCACACTCGTAGCACAGAGCCCCAAGGAGTGCCCAGGGGCCCCGAGTGCCTGAGGAGACCGAGAACTCGGGCACGAGAGGCCAGCTTGCCACCGGGCAGAGGGGGTTCACCTGACGTCAACCTGCTCAGCGTTCAAGTGAACACCATGGCGGTTGCTAAAGTAGTTCTCTTCCCTCCCATCCCCCGAGAGGGCTCCACCTGACCTCAGCGCTATGTACACAGTCTCTGTCTTGATTTCTCCAGCCTTTGCCATCCTTTTCCCTGGGAACTTTGAGATCTGTGCCTGACATGGCAGGTGTCCATGGACACTAGATCTGGGGGACTAGACAACTGTGGAGCTCTGTCCCTGGACCTGGGAAACGACACCCGCAGACTTGTCTTCACCTGTCTCTAGAACTGACGTGGGACACAGCCAGGACACTAGGGGTGCCTTCATGGGACAAAAATTCTACAAGTGGAATCCAAATAAAGGAGTAGCAGAGTGGGCCCCTGTCACCAAGGCTTGCCCCTGAAGACGCCAATCTTGTGTTTTTGTGATCAAGTCCCTGTGAATATAAGCACATAGGCGGTAGATTTGTGTTTGAGTTTGAAAAACAGCAAATACTAAAATGACAACTATCAAAACTGGATTTAAAAAAAAACAAACAAACAACAACAACAACAAAAAACCAAAGCCTGGATTTTCTTTGGCTTTGACTGTGTCCTCATCCTTGGTGCAGGACAGAGAGGGAACAGGGCTGAGGCCACAGCTCTGAGAGCAGGGCTCAGCCTACGACTACACTTACTGTGGTCCTGGCTGACCAAGAGGGCCTTAAGCCCCCATAGGAGAGCAGGGGTGTCCTGCGCCAGGAGCGCACGCTCTGTGGAAAGCAAGGTGAGCTGGAGCCTCTCCTCACCCCACTACTCCTGCTACCTTTCCACTCAGGGGTTCCAGGAACACAAGCTTGGCTAAACCTAGACGGTGGGTTTCTTTTGTTTGAGGGATTCATGGTGGATATTTTAAAAAGGAAGGCAAGACCCCAGCAAGGTAAGTGTCTCTTCATAAGACAATGTTATTGAGAGCAGGGACTTCACAGAGACTAAACATGGAAACCCCGGGGATTAGCGAGTCTAAGACCTATCAAATCCAGCTTGGCAGAGACAGAGCCTGGCCCAGCCCCATGGAGAGGGAGGCCAGGGCACAGGAAGATGGGGAAGACGAGGTGTGGGGGCCCAGAGAGGGGCCCAGCTGCTTCGCAGAGCCTGATTCCACGGCTCCCCGGACAGTGTGCTCCAGGTGACCCACTGCTCTCCCGGCCTGGTTCCCTCGTTTCCTGGCGATGGATACCTAGCAGCACACAAACGTTTCTGAGGGCCCTGGTAGCTTGCTCAGCCTGTGTGCGGCTCTGTGAAGCACATCACAAGCACACAGATGAACCAGCAGCACGAGGGGCGGCAAAACAGTCACTCTGTTCACTGCTGGTGCTGGGTCCCTCTGATTGCTGAGCCTTTGCTGGGTTCATGGCGGGGGTTTCTCCTCTGGTGCCCTTCTGAGGAGCTGCATGGCCTCTGGAGTGCTGGGCCCGCAGGCACCTCAGGGGGCTAATGGGGCCCGATGCGCCTGTCCCCCTGGCCATGTGGAAGGCCTGAGCTCATTGTTGTCGTAGAACTCATCCTGTGCGCTCTGGGCCACCTGGGCGGAAGCTCAGGTCTCAACCCCACGCAGTGCTGGCAAAGATGCCATTTGGGAAGCTGCCTCCAGCTCGGCAGCCTGGGGATCTGCTCCTGGGGTCTATCCGGGCTCTACTCGACCACGTGTAGCCTACTGGCCTGGCGCCTGCTGCCTCCAAATCATAGCTTGGCTTACAGACTTAGGCTTCATAGTAGTGACAACCTTGAGGATGACGGGTCTAGACAAATCCATTGCAGTTAGGACCCTGGGCAATTTTGCCCTGATCCCCAAGCTCCGCAGACACTCCTGGAGCAGCACGGCCACCTCAGCGCCCTCCTGGCCCCCAGGCAAGGCGAAGAATCCGGCTCACACACAGTTCGCAGTGTGGGGCGTTGTGGCTGCAGCACCTTCCCTGGGTCTGGGCCATGGTCTGACGAGCAAGACTGCCCTAGAGCCAGGCCCTGTCTGCCACTGGGGTGGGAGCGAGACCTGCAGGAGCCCCAGTGTGTCCTGCCCTCCCATCTTGCCCTTCCTCAGATGTGCCACAGAAGACAGCCTGAGTTGCCCCCATCCTGGGCTCTCCTCCTGTTCATTTCTGGTTTGTGTGACCTGCAGTGGGACTAAGGACGGCACTGCCCAGGAGGAGAGGGCACCCAGGGAGCCCCTGCTGTGTGCACTAGCCAGAGGCCACGCTGCTCAGGCCACGCCAGACCAGGGCTGTGGGGCACGAGTGGGGCAAAGCATGGAGGTTACCAGGAGGGCTGCACAGCCGGTGAGCCGTTTTACCGAACGAAGCTTCGAATTCCGCTATTTCTCAAAGTAATTGTTGATTCAGCACAGGAATGTTAACCTCCGCCATTCAAGGAAAAGACGCTTAGTAGCGCCTGTGACTGCATGGCACTGTCCACCTGCTGCAAGAAGTGCAGAAAACCCGAAAGGCCTGTGAGCCTGTCCTGCAGAAACCGGTGCAACCCTGCATCAGGACGCCAGGATGCCAGGTGGTGTGAGGTGAGGCAGAGGCTATCCAGGAGGAACTGGCTGGTCCCGGGAGATGCCCAGGGAACCCAGCATCTGGGACTGGAAGGTGCAGGGGCTCTGAGGTGTGGAAGAGGGCACAGAGCCGCAGGTGCGGGCCAGGGGCCTTGGGACAGCCTGCGCCTTGGCTATGTGTGGGGATGACTTGGGAATGAGTGAGGTGGACAGGAGGAGGAAGACTATGCTGCCTGCCCCACAGCCTGGCCCCGGGAACCTGGCTGTTCTGCAAGAAGGAAGGAGGGAGGGAGGGAGGG
>PVJA010008628.1:0-63703 GCA_004027025.1 Myocastor coypus | reverse complement strand
GTGGTGGCGCACGCCTGTAATCCCAGCACTCGGGAGGCTGAGGCAGGAGGATCGGTGTGAGTTCGAGACCAGCCTGGGCTACAAAAGTGAGCTCAAGGCCAGCCTGAACTGCATACTGAGACCCTGTCTCAAAAAGACAAAAAAAAAATAAATAAATAAAAATTAATTCTTGTGTACTTCTCATTTTTTTTACAATAACTGTTGAAACACAGGGTTTAAAAGGATACATGGTGTTCAAGGGCCTGGGTAGCTGGTATTGTAGAAATATTTCTCTGGGATCTCAGTCTAAGCACTTCCTGAAACTGTGCTAATTGGCACCCCTGTAGTTCTAAAGAGTTTGTGGCACTTTCCCAAGGGGCTGACTTCTATTTTTTACCTTCAGAAAACAAATTGTACAAAGAGATGTTGTTATTAGAAAAACATAAATAGGGTACTTTTTGTAGTCCAAACACCGACTTAAATTATAGTTTAACATCTCTGTCTCTATTTAATGTTAATAAATGCAGTATACAAGAGTGAAAAAAAACAAAGGATTGAAATTAAATGAATTTAAAAATTCTATTGCCAGCATTATTTAGAAATACGATTTTCTAAGCCAAAAACATACAAAAGGTAAAACTGTCAGCTCTTTATGGAGTAGTTATATGAATTTTTGCAAATATATGCCCCTTGATATACCACCACTTTAGTCAGTATACAAACATTTCCATCAACACATATCTTTACTGTGTCCCATCTGAGCAGTCTTCCATGGTAGAAAGATAAATTATGTTCTCACTTTCATTACAACTGATTTGCTCTGCTTCTTTGTCAAGTACACATGAGGGAATTAATACATTCTATAATGTTTTATTCGGTTTATTTTGCAAAACACATTTTTGAGATTTATTTCTGTGACAATATAGTTAACAGTAAGTGATTAGAGTTTCAGTCTATCTTAATAAAGTCATTTTTAATCTATTTTAGTTTGATATGCATTTATGTGCTTTTCAAAATTTCACTTTGTTTTGTTTCTGAATTTATTAGACATTAAGCCTATGGCCTTAAATGTAGAAGGTAAGTGATCTGCCATTGAGCTATATCCCTAGCTATTTTTTCATTTTTTTAATTGCAATAAAGTCATTATAAACAAGAGTTAGAAGTCTTTTTAAAAAAATATTATTTTCATGAAAATGACTTGTGCGTTGATTTGCTAAGTTACATGATAGTTTAATGTTTAACTATATTATAAACTCCAAAGTTGTTATAAAAATAAGTCTCATTTTTATTGCCGCAATCAATTTATAAACATTACATATGATTCCCAGGTTTTTCAGTTTTTGATGCTGCCAATTTTTATAATTTTAGACTTTTCATATATATATATATATATATATATATATATATATATATATATATATACATATTTTTTTTCATTTAATTACAGATTTGAAAGTCAGATATTAGTGTGTGGTCACCATATTTCTTATGTTTATTTTAGCACTATGTATTTTTCATCCTTTGTCATCATCTATATATAATAAGTGTATAATCTCATAGATAGTAATTTTGTCCTTTTGTTTTTTGTTCACAGTTCATGTTTTATTATATTTTATCATATTAATATAATATAATGTAAAATAAAAATATAATACACTTAAATTTAATTTTTTAAAATTTTTACAGTAATTAATGCATCAAATATTGCTATATTTGTTGTAGATGTTCAGAGTTCAAGATGCAGATATGATTTCTTACCTAAACATAAGTAGTACAGATCTTTCTTTTCATTGCACAAAGAGAAAGAACCTGTATGTATAGTCCAATAGTCCATAGCAGTCGTGAATTATCAGCTCATCTGACATTATCAGTAGCTGTTCACTTGAGCCTTTTACAACTCAGCATATTAATATGGCTTTCCTTTTTGTGCTTGATGGTCAGAATTTTCTGCTGGATGGTTAAGATCAAGATAAATCAAGACCTATATTACAAAAAATGTAACTTTTATATCTGTCAAGGCAGTCAGGTGCCCTCAGGATTTATCCTGAACCATGTACTTTGGTTTAGAGATCTTTTGTCAATGTCAGCCATCTGGATGAGTCATGGCCATTGCATGACCAATTTGCTCGCTGTGAAAGCCTGAGAGAATGTTTTCTCTCTAGGTCACTCTCCTTAGGCACACTATACATTGTTGATCACTTTCCTCTGTGGCCCCATAATCTCCTCAAACAGGAAATTTGTGACTCTATTGAGTTATAGTTCACAGTTCATTTGAGTGTTTAGTACATTTTCCTGTAATGAAATCAAAATGAGTGCTACTATTTTCTTATTAATATGTTCTATTGCATTGTTTTAAAAATTCTTCTTTATTCGTGTCACACCTTCTATTAAGTTTTTCATGTTTATTAAATGATCTCATGGCTTTTAGCTATATTTTATGTATCCAATGGTATTTTTAAGGATAGCAATCCACACTGTATGTTTTCACACTTAATTTAACAGTAACAATTTATTGTTTTTCATAGTATTTAACAGAATCACAAATGTTTGTATCCGTTTGATTTATCCCTGTCTTGTTATTTTGTTGTCAACTCTTTATGTCTCTGAATGTTATAGATTGCAATGTGATGTTAAAACAATTACAGATGATTTCTCTTTGTGATTGTCTATTCCTAGATCCTTTTACAAAATTGTGAGACCTGGTACAAGCCAGGCCTGCTTAGAGTTCTCACTGAATTCTTCACCCACTGCTACATCTTACTACACAGTCTATTGCTAAAAAAAATCAAGGCATACATTGCCATGTTCTCCAAATTTTCCCTGGTGGTGATTTTACTTTGGAAGTTCAGTCTCACTCCATGATTTTCATTGGTTTATCCTGACTAGTTCAATAGACTAAATTAATTAGACATCTGCAGTGGGAGGGAACAATAGAATCTCTCTTGAAATTAGGTGTCTCTTCAATGTGCTGATTTTATTTTCTTTGACTACATATCCAGTAATGAGGTTGCTGCATAATATGCTGGTTAAGATTTTCAATTTTCAGGGGAATCTCCATAACATTTTCCACAATGATTGTACTATCTTATATTCCTGCCAATGATATGCAAGGGTCCCTTTTCTCCACATTCTTTGCAGAACTTTTTTATCTTTTCACTTGTCTTAGTTACTGTCTTATCACTGAAACACAACAGCTGACATTTGCAAATCTAAAGGAGGAGGGGTTAAGGGCCAGCCATGTAGCTCAGTGACTGTTTAAGTAGAGTGCAGTGTCTGGGGTTTGATCCTCTATCCTCAGTATGCTGCGCTGGCCCCACCCATGGGACCTGCTGAGATGGCGATTGAGACTGGGCATGGTGGCACTTGTTTTTTAAATATTTCAATCCATAAACTGCTGGCGCCAAGGTACAAAGTACGACAAAGTGGCACTGTGGAGGAGGAGACAAAAAGATGGCAGGAAAGGTGAGGAGAGAGAGGGAGGAGAGAGAGAGAGATCAAGGAGATAGCATGGCAGACACCTCAAGACCTGCAGTTCCTCACTTTTTCCCACCAGGCTTTACCACTCAGCATTACATTTAGCTATAACTCACTGATGAGTGTCACACATCTGTGACCCAGTCGACCCCCTCAAGCTCCACCTATGATCCCGTGAGGCCTTGGAGAGACAACTGGATAAAAAATCATACCATGTGTTTGTAACAATCATTCTTGCTAGCGTAAGGAGATATCTTATAGTTTTGGCTTATACAAAGTTTAAAACACTAGTGAAAGAGTTGAAGAGGACATGGAAAACCATGCTTACAGGTAGGAAGAATAAATGTATTTGCAATGCCCACGTTACGCCAAAAGATCTACAAATGGTTTTTTAAACTTGTATAATTTATTGGCCAAGCTTTCGTGCCCATGTCTGGTAATCTGAACAACTAACTTGAAGACACTTAATAGGCTCTACAACAGCCACTGTGAAATTTCCATCATTTTGCTTAGTTGAAATTCTGTGTCATTTCTAATACCTTTATACTATCTTTTGTATTTTTATAAAAATAACAAAAAATAAACAGAAATGTTCAAAAAACTAAATTTAAAAAAGGTAGTTAATGTTTAACTGTTCCTTTCAATGGAACAGTAAAAACCAGCAGTACAGCTGTCTAAGCCAAGCCATTTTAAGGAAGGTTCTAAGCACACCCAGCAGAGCAAGGTCAGCTTTAAATAAGTGGTGCTGGGAAATTGTATGCCCTTGAGCAGAAGAGTGAGAGTTGGCACCTCTCTTTAACAGTTGCATAGACCAATTTAAAATGGATTAAAGACTTAAATATAGAACCTGGAACTATGAAACTAGTGGAAGAAAGCACAGACATTTTCTGTTGTGTAAGCTTCACTGTGTGTGCTTAGTACATTTTTAAAAATGAGCAGATACATAGGGTTATTGCTAGGTTTTCTGTTCTGTTCCACTGGGGTTTATATGTCTTTTTATGCGAACACTATGGTGGTTTTCTTTCTTTCTTTCTTTCTTTCTTTCTTTCTTTCTTTCTTTCTTTCTTTCTTTCTTTCTTCCTTCCTTTCTTTCTTTCTTTCTTTCTTTTTTTTTCTGTATTTAGGACAGGGTCTATAGGGTATACAGGGTCTCATTACCTGGATCAGACTCATAGTGATTCTTCTGTTTTCAGCCTCCCAAGGACTGGGACTACAGGCACATGCCACCCGGCCCAGTCTGAGTCACTGTCTCAGTGCACTCCAGGGGTGGGGCTGGGTCAGTACACGGGGAATTGAACCCAGGTACTGTACTCTGTCTAAGCAGGCGCTACAGTCCAATGAGCTATTAGGCCAGCCCTCACTATGCTGTTTTGATAAAACAAAATTAAAATATAAGATTTTCTGTTCATGACCTCAGAAGTAGATGATGAGATTACACTAAACTAAAATGCTTCTGCCTGGCAAAGGAAACAATAAAATGAAATGGCAACCTAGAGAATGGTAGAACATATTTTTAAACTGTTCAGCTGATACAGGGTTAATATCTAGAGCATGTGGGAAGCTCCAAATTCAAAGGTAAATGAAGAGTATGTAATTAGAAAACAGGAACAGCCCTAAATGAGCATTCCTCAGGAGACAACTGAATGTCCAGGAGGTACACTAACAGGCTCAACATATGTAATTATCAGGCGAGTAATTATTGCATTCAATAAAATGTTGGAATAACTTGGGTTTGCTTTCAAGCATCCCCATTTGGCATTTCTGTTGACTTTTTTTTTTTTGGTATAATGCCTCATTAATGAAAGCACATAGTATAATACCGGAAAAACCATTAACATCTCAAAAACTCTTTTAGGAAACGTGTACGTGCTTTATTATGTTTTACATTCAACTGCAGTCAAACCTTGGATTGTAAGTAGGTCTGTGCACTTTCAAAAAAGAAACAAACATATCTAAGAAAGTTTGACTTGATTAAAGAGTAACATCATGCAGTATCAGTGGTATGTTGTGCCCAAAAATCACATGATCATGACAAATCCCTCTCATTCTATGTGCGTCTCTCTCTCTTCCTAGTCTTTTTCTCTCCTGCTCTCTCTCTCTCTCTTTCATTGCTTTGACACACAAGTGCTTTGATTCATGAATAGAATGAGTCATTCTTGCAATCCAAGGTTTTACTATAATCGAAGGTTTGCCAGTTCACACATCTCTTTTACATCTTCTTGATAATTTAATTCATAGTCACAAAATGTTATACATTTAAATTTATAAAATTTTTAATTGATATTATATATTTTTTCAAAACTGAAATTTCATAAAAAACTAAATTAGGAGAGAAAGTAAATATCAATAGCAATTCTAATAACACAATTAAAAGTATTATTTTCCTTTTGATCTTCTACGAAACTATTCTGCTTCCAAATTGACACTACATAAATTCTATTTTTGTTTTATCAGATGCCTCATTTTCCAGATATCTTGGGCATTGCTATGTCAGACAGCTACAAAAAATGTGTGAATGATAATATTCAAGAAAACAAAGCTCTAAATGAATGAGATGCCTCTGAACTTCCAAGAATGAGGCAGCAATCAGCTGAGTTGGAATGAACATGAATAATGAGAGCAGCTGAGTTGGAATGAACAGGGGATGACCCAGCTGAAGTAGAGACTGCAATTGGATTAATTTGGCACTCGGTCCATTTTAGTTCTGGCATTTGGACCACATCTCATTTCTGTTAATGACCTAGATCCACCTGTATTTGTCACAGCTGCTTTCAGATTCTTGACAAACTATTTGTTGGATGAACTTGGATTGGTGATTTGGACAAAATAAGATCAGGTTGTAACAAGTTCATGTTGTGTTTTGTCTTTACACTGGCTATGGACACAGACTCTGTGTGTGTGTGTGTGTGTGTGTGTGTGTGTGTGTGTGTATGTAAAAGACAGATAAGGAAGTGTTACATGGTAGTTCATGCAGAAACTGCTTTCGAGGGAAGACATTCACTGAATACATGCGTTGTCTGTGTAATAGGGAACCTGGAAGGACATTATAGATGTAATGATGACCAAAGTAAGCCATTTCAAGGTACTACTTCTTTAAGCCTATATAAATCCCTTGGGTCTAGGACACAAGGCATGATACACAATGTAGCCTGGGTTGACACAGACACCCAAGGAGAGTCTCACATCACAGGACACATATTTTCCTTCACATAGCACACTACTGCTGAAGATTTATTGGAATAGAGATATTCTTTTAGGCAATGAACAGATGGTTCTTGTTCATTATTATAGAAAACTCTCTTTCACTAAACATGTGTGATTCCTCGTACAAGTTTAATATATGTCTGCTAAGTGAATATACAATACAGCAATTAGAATGCACTTATTTAAGAAAATAACTACATAGATTTAGACTAGAAGACAAGAAGTACACAGGATATGATAACTTTTCAATTATTGTGCACTGTGTCAAGAAATTGAGCTATTTGACTGAGTGTTACCATTTTTAGTGAAAACAATGTTTACAATCGAAACTGGGTGTTCTTTGCAAGCAGTTGCCATATTATAGTGTTTTCAAGTCAGAATCAACTTCAGTATACATGTAAAGGAACTGTGTTAGGACCTGTCTTGCTGCTAGAAATGATATGATCTAATAACTTTAAGCTTTGTGTGAATCTTGTCACATCTATAAAGTTTTCTATATAGTTCTGCATGGTGGCGCACCCCTGTAATCCCAGCGCCTAAGAATGGTGGAGAGTGACAGAGAGTGCAGCATGTAGGACATCAGGTTCATGTTCCCATTTCCTTTGCTATGTACCAAATATAAAAGATCATATCAAAGGAATTAATTCAAATTCCAACAAGAGAAAACTTCTATCTCTATGTTTCTTTTTTATTATTCATTGGTAGTAAAAATCTAGAGAAAAGTACTATGCAAGCAATCATTACAGTTTCGTTATTCTACCCTCTCTTGTGACGAGCATAGATATACTTGATTATGAACACAATTTTCTTATCTAGGATTGCTTTCTTTTTTCATGTTTTATCACCTACCCTCACATTAAGTCTGTTTATCATCCCTTAAATTAGACAGACAAAACTCAAACAAAAACGCAAAACATCTATCTGTATATATTTTGATGTCTTTACAGTTGTAAATAGCAATGTTTTTTAAATAATTACATGACCTGAGACTTCTCTATCCCAGAGACTAAATTTCATCATTTATTTTTAAACACCGAAGCTATAAAGCTTCAATATACTGACGGTGGAAAATCATTTAGTAACCAGGTAATTTAACACAGCACCTAAATCTCCAAAATATTTTGATATTGTGCAAAATTTTAATAGCGTTATTGACACATGTCCAACTAGTATATTTCTTTCCTTATACGAACTTATAAAATACAATACTGATTCATAGAAATGAGTAGGAAATATGTCAAATACCTCACCAGTACCTAAAATACAATCAATTGTATTAGTTTACTTAGCCTCATGTTAAATACTTTCTTGCTAGAGGGGCCTCCCCATTCCAAAGAGTCCAATGGCATTAATTACTAATCATAAAATGTTGAATCAATCACAAAGTGCTGGATCCTAGCATAGAGTGCCAGCATACATAATGCATAGAAAATATTTGAGACACAGCTTTGAGGAAAGACGAATGCATGCATAAGTGGCAACCAATTTAAGAAAATCTATGGAGGAACTGCACTTGGATTACTACCTGTTCTTCAATTTTTTAAAATTACTTTTAATGAGAAATAACAATATGATAGATTCAAGACACATTAGTAGTACATTTGAAACAATTGGCACATTGCATATTGTTCTCATAATAGTTATACAGAGCAGAGGGCGTGGACATGATATATATTCTAATCGATATTGGTAAGGAAAGAAAAAAAAAGAAAAAAATTTCTTCTCTTTGAACTGAGAGGAAGCAGATGTATATGTAGTCCTTTTCTTCAATTTAAATCTCAACCACTATCTTCTGGGTAAGTCTTTCTAGGATCCTCTCCACATGTGCTAGATGGAGGGCTCTTAACTGTGTCCACTTGCTGAAAGTATATATATGATTAATAGATGGCATAACTGGATGCACTCTATTTAAATATTACCATGTATTTTCAGCTGCATTTTAATTGGAGTAATGCAGGGCTTTTAAATATTTTTTTAATTTAATGTTTCATTCCATTAGTGTGTATATATAGTGCAGGCATTGTAGATACAATTTTGTTTTTCATTTTGAGAAAAATTTATTAACCTATAAACTTATGGTTTGTGCATGGAACCAATTGTTGGCCAAAGTGAACATACAAATGCAATGAGTTCTTGGATCAAGAAGAAGAATATATGTGCTTGCTTCGGCAGCACATATACTAAAGTAGGAATGATACAGAGAAGATTAGCATGGCCCCTGTGTAAGGACAACACACAAATTCCTGATTAGCTGATAATCCACTACTGTTAGTGACTATTGAACTATATATAGTTACTTTCTCTTTGTACAATGAAAGGAAGATCTGTATTAATGATATTTAGATAAGAAATCATATCTGCATCTTGTACTCTGAACAACTATGATGAATACAACACTATGCAATGTACTAATTATTGTAAAAAATAATAAAAAGAAGTAGAATGTATAACCAATCAGCCCTACATTTTTCCTAGAAGATCCTACATTAGTACCTCTTCAAGTTAAGGTTGACTTTCTGTAAATACTTATTTCTCAGGCTGCCTACTATTTTTGGTAAGAGACAAAAGTTGACAAAATTGAAATTTAAGTATGTAAGAAAACAAAATGTAAGAGACTTAATAAATCTGTTAATAGAGAATGTGGAAAATATATCTAAAAGAAAAAAATAAAGATTATGCAGCTAGTCATTTGAAAACAGGGAGGAGCCAGTCCATCCATTATATAGAAGAGAGCATGTATCTTCTTCCTAGTTCTCCAACTAAGAGTTCATATTTGATCATTCTTAGTATACATTTTCTCATGCTTTTATGTTTTTGACAATGAAGAGTGTCTTGGTATAGATGCTAAGTTATAGCTCCCAGGAACATGTGGGTGGCAGCTGTCCCTTACCTGTCTTTCTCTCACTTCCTCGTACTTGTCCTTAGCTATGATTATCATGACTTAGTTGTGTAGATGATTGTTGGTGCACATGTTGGTTAAGAAGTGTTAGAAAAAGCAGAAGAAATTGTCCCATCTCTCAGAATAGAAGAAAGAAATTTCACACTCAGGGAGTGTCTGTTAAAACTGACTTGTGAAAGCTGTGGATACCAAGTCGAACAGTAAGAATATTGCACCCTGCTGATTTTGAATAGAGGCTTTGTTCCTGCTGGTTTGTGACTCTAGAGAGAAAGACCCAAAATTGACTTTATTCAGGTAGGAAGAGTTCTAGCATCGGAATTTTCAAAGCAAGCTTAGATAAAAGTTTTGAGAAAATAACAAGGTATGGATACAAATGGTCTGAAGAAAATAAATTTTTGAGAAGAGCTCAGTGGTAAGTACAAAAATGTTTTAGAAACATCTTAATTACTACTTTTACAATATAAAGTCCAAATAAATAATTATCATAAAACCAAATTAGTTCTTTTTAAAAAATGTAAAATAATTCTTTAGATAAACATATATCAGCCAAAGTGATACAGACTTGTGTGATGGCTTAATTGTAGTAGCTGAATTCTGTCTTTCTTACAGAATACACTTTCTTCTTAGTGCTACATTAGATTCTCAGCAAAACTAACCTGAGATTACAGATATTTCTCATTGTTGACTTCTCCAGCATGGCATAATTGTCAAATAGATGAAGCTTCATTCATTCATTCATTCATTTATCCATTCATTCATTCATACATACATAGTATATTCTTATCATCCACAACTTACAGTTTATGATAGTGTTCTTTTCTGGTGTTGCATATAGCCTGTGCATCAGGGAAAATTTATAATACCATTTTAAAAGTTCTAATGCATTATTGTTTTGGGTGATATTTAAATAATATTGCATCTTATATGGTGAAGTTGGTGAGCATCTTCTCCACTCCCAGCTATGGCCCAGCACCAGAAGTGTGCAGCCTGTCAATAGTGTGTTGGCCCATGGCCATGGCTGAAGACAATATAGCAATAGACATTTGAGTACTTATCTTCAAATAAGTTCATATGTATTACTTTTAATTCATATTTCTCCTTATGTTTTATGTATCTACATTTTATAGATTTAATCACTTTTCAAAGATTAATCTTTAGTAACAGTTATTTTGAAAACTCAGGTCTGATTCCAAAACTTGAATATATCTATTATGTATATTGCCTTTCAAATGCTGCACAGTATGTTTAGGGACAGCAACATAGCTCAGTGGACTAAGCACCTGTGTAGGCAAGTGCAGGGATTGGAGTTTGATCACTGGCACCACATGCAGTGCTGGCCCTTGGTGTGATGGTGCATGCCTGTAATCGCAGCAATAGAGAGACTGAGAACAGAGGCATGACTATGAGTTCGAGCTGTGTAGTGAGACTCTGCACAAAATATAAGAAACAAAAATAACAACTAAAAACTATATACTATTTTCTTTCCAAATCCTGTGTCATGATAAATATAAATATTAAACTGAATGAAAGGAAAATCTTACAATTTGGAGAGGGATTTATTAATTTTGTGACTTTTATTTTGCCTAGGTTACTTTAGTGAAGATAGGAACACCAGCAGACAGAACTGAAACTCACTATCTGGCTGAGCAATATTTTTACCATTTAATGAGCAAGGAAATTATCGCCCAGATCAACTCACAGTGAAGATGCTCCTTGTCTCATTTCAGTGCCCACCCTGAGCAAATTAGTTAGCATTTCTCTGAAATCTATTCTTCACTTCTTTAGTTCTGGCTTATGGATTCACATTTGGCTCACCACTGATAAACTTAGGAGCTTCATTCTATTCACAGAAATTCCACAGAATTTTTCCTCATTCCACAGAAATTTTTAAATAAATACAGTTTATTAGAGATCTATTATGCATTGTCAGAAAATACATTCTCCTTCTGGAAGGTTTTTCCCTTTTCACTTAATGATGCTACAAAAAGTACCTTGAGTATAATCACAAGAGGACACTACATAAATTACGTTCCTACCATATTCTGTCAGGAGCAGCTTAGAATATGTCTGCATTTTGGAAAGCTTCAGGAATGTCTCAAACCAGTATCAGCTGTGAGTACAAGACTGTGCCTCTGGACGTGGATTAAGCCGTATTAGTTCTGAGTGCTGATCTTCTTTGCATTGCTAATGCTATGCCTGACTGAACACCATCAGTGTCAGTCCCTGCGTATTTTACCTTCTTGGTGGCAGTAAAGCATCACCTTTTTTTTTTTTTTTTTTTTTAATGTATGGCTCTTCATAAGGAGATGTGAACTGGTGGTCAATCTGCCAGGTGGTGAATACTGGTTCCCTACCAAGCATGGGATAGCAGTGATTCATGTTCACCATTTCTGCTATTCCCTGTTATCATTCTTGCATACATATATAGATTCTAAGATATAGAAAGCATATTTCATTTATCCATGATTGCATAGGTAGCTCATTACTCCAGGAGATGCCTTAAATTTAACTTTTTTTGGATTGCAGGGCACTCGATCTTAATCATAATATTGTATTTTTGGAGTATGAACTTTAGCGTAAGCAAATATCAATTTATGATCTAGTTTGTATTCTTGCTAGGTTTCTGTGAACAATTTGATTAGCAGTTCTATTGTAATATCTATATCTTTATGAATAGTTTTATAACTTCCAATAAGAGGCTTATTGCTACTGTGAAAAGGAGATATAAAACAGCATATGACAAAAAACTGAAACAACATCTGGAAAAATTCTAGATGTCTGGGACATGCTCATTTCTCTCTAAAATTGTTCATTGCTTGGATGGATCTAGAAGAAATTTTTCATGAGTATTTTTTGTCTCTAGTGCCAGTACAGAACTTATGAGTGCACACTAAAGAATATTATTTACCAGTTTCCTTTCTCTCATGTTAAGATCTATGAAAGGCTCATGCCTTTGATAGATGATAATACCATCTCTGTCATCCAAGGAAAAGGCTAGCCTGCTATAAATGTTAGTCTGTGCTGTAGACCATTACTGAAAATTATTCACAACTCTAACAATGGTCATCTAGGTTACCATATTAAATATTGTTTACCCCATGACTCATGGAGACAACCTATAAAATTATATAAAACATCTAGCCCATTCCAGATGAATTCCTGATTTTGCTAAAATAGAAGATTTTATAAAAGAATGCGAAATAATAAGTATGCACAGTACATGCTAGAGGACTGAAATGAATCTTTCAACCTTGTGAAAAGGAATGACCTGTGCAAATTAAGAATCTGACTTTAGCTAATTTGGGTACCAAACAGGAACTAGGAACTAATCTTGTTTAAACTTGTCTTCCAAATGTCTTATGCTGGGCATTCTGAATACTTAGATTCTCCCAGAAGATTATAATGTAAGGCTCTTAGCAATAAGATGTAGAGTTCACTAGTAAAATGTAAGTTGTAAAGTTTATCCTTATGGACTGATTATGAGGCTGTTCCAGGGATGTATGCTTGTTGTGCTTAATGGCGACAATCCAAGACTCTCTTAATAGAGTGTGGGATGGTGACAAAATAGCTTTTCCCTTTTACGATTAGAAGTTGTTACTTTGGTGACTGTAGGAGCAGCTGTTTAATTGGCCACTTTTCTCTGGGTTTTGCCAGTTTTATTATAAATTGAAAATCATTAACCACAGTGAGATGTACTTGACAGAGATGCAATCTGAGGTCCAGGCACCATTGGATATGTACCATTGGATATGTACCTCAGCTTGCCCTCCTCCCCTTAGGAAGATAGAGAACCTGAGGCTGAGTTTCTTCTGTGGCTGCATCTCTGAAGAGCAAATTTCTTGCCACTGTTTCTCTTGGTGTATCGCTACCTCAGTTTCTATTTTTCAAGTGCATGCTTACATTGTATTTTTAAAATATGTGATGTGGTTACTCTCCTGTTATAATAGAGCAGTATATTCAGGAGTAAATAGAAAATAAATGAACTGCAATGATGCCAAGAAAATAATGATTCTTCCAAAGTCATTGAACATTGCAGGTACTGCTCATTGCATGCAGTATCTAAATCTATTTTCAGATCATTCTCTATTTTATTTCTTCCTTTAAAAGAAAATGTCAAGGTTTATTTAGTTGTAAAATAACTTCATCAACAAAACCTATTACATACCCATACTTTTGTTCCTTTTAAAAAAATATCAGGCACTAAATAAGATCTTTCTCAGTGTTCCAACTTTCATTTGCTTATGATTGTGAAAATAGATCATTTGGCTCTAGCCAAAAGTATTTGACCATTCATTGTCTAAAATTTGAGTTTCTTGCAAATTTGGAGACTAAAACTTTGACTCATATTATTTGTTATTTTGTTATAAAAGTAAAACTATAGGAAGAAATAGGAATGGATCAGATTACCTCAGGTTGGCCACTATCTATCTGATCAACTTGGGGGATACAGAGAAATAAATACCAGTTCTGAAAAGCTTAAGGAATCGGAAGAACTCTGTCACTGCACCCACTCAGGGAAAACAAAGAAGCTGTCCATTGTCATGCTGTCAGAGGCCTTCCTTGTGAGAGAGCCTGTCCCAAGACCACAGAACTGTGTCTGCGGAAACTTCCTATGCATAACTGTTACATTTTTATACAACTTAAAACACTGAAGATAAAAATAAGTTTGGAATTATTTTTAATCACAAGAACATGAGCATTTGTTCCTTCCCCAAATTTTCCACATTTAAACTATAGTCTACTTAAAGGATTACAATTATATATCTTGAAAGTGTGATATTTATTATTATTATTATATCTTGACTTACTTCCAAGCAATAATTAGACTCTTTCTCTAGTAATTACCTAGGAACATTCCAATTTACTGGCTTTAAACCCTAGCTGCAGCTTTCACAATCAGTTTTCAGGTTTTTAATCAGCTAAATTTCACAAATCTTTCTCTTGTAGTTATTTACACCTTACTGGAAACTACTGGCATTTACTTGACCAACCAGATCTTACTGCATTCCAAAGTTTATTTTCACAGCATCCTTCTATCATTTATTGATAATTTCACAGCATTATTGTCTTATAATATTCATTCCTATTCTCAGAAATGGATTTTTGTCCATAATTATGTTTTATCTCTTTAATTCTTTCACAGCATTTCTGTTGTGTCAAGCTCACATGATCACCTTATTGAAATTATGTTACTCGCTGTATATGTTATCAAGTTATCCTTAAACTACTTGCACAGTCCACATTACCTGCTTGAAATTTCATAACCATAAATGACAACCCATTTACCTTGGAAATTCCACAAAATACTTGAGGTAATGTTAGTCAATTTAAAAATTTTCTTAAATATGCATGTCACAAATTTTACCATTGTTGTATATTTGAGCTGTGAGTATATCACAGGAGTCATTTGAATGTTTTCTTACACATGTAATCTGTGACTGGATATTTACTTTTTCAGTCAAGTTATGACAAATTTTGTATATTCAAGGACTAGCCTAAGGTTTCTGTGAGCTCTTCCTCTGCTCCAGTTCAAATCAGGAATTAGGTGACAGTACACAAGCAGATTTCATTGTATTATGGATAAATTCAAACCGGGTTTTTTTTTCAGAGTGTAGCATAATAAATTCAGTATCTTAGAAGGAGACTGTAGCTCATACTGCAAAGTGGTGGGGCATTTGATTTCCATAGTTTATCTGCTCACATTGTGACATGTATCTGCTTGATGTTTGTCTTGCTTTGAGTTAATATGGGTTTTTTGCTAACTATTTCTAAAGATGCTAATCTTTCGCCGAGGTAGTAGATGATGATACCTCCTTGGCCCATTCTCCTGCAAATAAATCACAGGAGCTAGAGTGATAAAATAAATAAGCACAAAAAATATCTCTGGTAATACTTAAAAGACTGAAGAAATTTGAAGTATTTGGCTACTGGAGGAGAATTAAAAAAAGAGGTGATACAAAAACCTGAGATTCAGGAACTGAAATGTTCATGACAAAAAGCTGAAAACAGAAGTAAGTTCCTCTGCATCAAATATGGAAAAACTGAGATTTAGGTGGACTAAAGTTTTGCTTATGTAAGATCACAAACTCAGTAATCCACTCTTGTACTATACCTTCACAGTTGTGAAATGCTGCAAATTGCATGAAGCTGTTAGGAAGTGAAACACTGATTTGGAACTACTCTTTATCTATTGTAAGGAAAATCAATATTAATTGTTTTTCTTTTCTTTCTTTTTTGGTTTTTTGAGACAAGGTCTTGTTATGCAGTTCAGGCTGGCCTTGAGCTCATTTTTGTAGCTGAGGCTGGTCTCAAACTTGCACTGATCCTCCTGCCTCAGCCTCCCAAGTGCTGGGATTACAGGCAGGCACCACCATGCCTGGGAATATTAATTTTGATATTTCCTTCAAAGACTGAACATTATACTGCCATTATTATAGAAATGAGAAATACCTTATATAGTATTTTCATTAAAGCATTTAATCCTTTTGAAAATATAAGGATCTATGCATTAATCAACTTTGAACAAATTAAATAAGTTTACACAATAATTTTGCTAAACATTGTTGCATATATTTAAAAATGTTATATTCAATATAAAATTCTTTCAAAAGCCACTGTCCAAAGACATTTTTGTATTTCTAATAGAAGCCAAATACTAAATGCATAAACTACTAAGATAAAAGTGTTTTATATTGAACATTTTAAGAGATCAAATAACACTATGCATGTCCACTTAGCATTTAAACAAATAGACAACATTGTAGATTGCTAGTTTCACCTCATCATATTTCAAGAGACAGTGTCCATTTGCTAGACCTGTTGAATTCATAAAACTCATGTGTAGGTGACTGTCAAATTGTCTCCAGGCTCTGTCATATTTTGAATACCCTAGACTGTCTACCCTGTAAGATCCTCTTTTACAATGTTTATCACATGCTATTATAGTGTCTTTTTGTCTTCTGTCTCGAAATTCAGGTATTAACTTCTTTGCCATTATAGTGCCCTAAGACCTGGCAACATTTCAGTAAACAGTACATATTCATGTTAATTCATCTATTGAACTGAACTATAGGTGAAAGAGTATTGATGTAAGATTTTTGTGTTGTCGATAGTAACACTTTACTGTGGCTCAAGAACTCACTTTGTTCTCTTATGGAAGTTTACATTCAAAGGAAGTGAGTAATAGCCCATAGAAATATGCAGTCTGACTCTTGGTGTGATTACCCATTCTCTATTTTTTAATTGACCTATCAATTCATTTAAAAAATTATACTTTTAATGTTCTTCATACTACATTGGCATTTTTTTGTGAAAATACAGTTGCACCATTGAAATCCTTATGTGGTACTGATGTTTTAGTCAACTGAGTTAAACCTATCTCCCTTTACATTGTATTTTGGTACCAAATTAAAGTTGGGACTCATTTAACCAGAGAGGTTTTTTTTTAATATTATTATTATTTTGATACAGGATTTCCCTGTGCAGTTCAGAATGGTAGTGATCCTCCTTGTCAGCCTCCCCAGTACTGGGATTACAGGTGTACATCACCAAGCCAGGTTCCGGGGCAGGCCCTGGGTATTCAGGGTACTAGGGCTGTCACAGCATGTGGTACATGAGATCCAAGTTGGGACCTTGCATTTTCCAGGCAGGCGCTTATGTTTCTGAATTATTTCCCCGACCCTATCCAGAGATTCTCACAAGCAAGACTTCAATGTGACCTTGGCTTCCTCTCACTTTGGAAGTTTTTCTAATCACCTACCTTGTCTTATTGAAAAAGATCTTCCTCAAAAAAGGGTGTCAGCATACAAGAGGGTCCTAGGGACTCAGTATGTCTGAGACACTGTAGGGACAAGATCAGTAAGGGGACAGACAATCTTTTGGAGAAAACTGGAAACAATTGCAATGGATGGTAAAAAGCCTAAATGTGCAGAAAACAGGCTTGCACATGGCTGAAAGATAGTAAGTATATGGCCAGCTTCTCACAGACATTTGAGCCGGCATTTCTATAGCAATGGCTTTGTTTGATCCATGTCACCCAATACTTTGTACGATGACTAAAGCACAGGATATATTTTCTAGCATGTCTCAGAAACTTTAATGACTACACAATAATTTAAATTTGGCCCAAATTATATATAAGAAAGACTGTCAAAATATAGACTAACAAACTCCTACTTCTGAAAGACAAAAGGTATAGGACACTGACTAATAATCCATCATCAAAATAGATGACTACACAGCGACTTATATAAGACTACTGACAGAATTTTTATTCCAGGTGCCCCTAAACGCAAATATTCCAAATGCAGATCCTTGTAGTGACATATTACTTGAAACAATACGTGACTCCCAGTAATGTTATGGTGAGTGAAAGAGCAGTCAGAGGATAGGCCAAGAGATTCCATTTGTGTCAAAGTGGAGGAAAGCAAATCTAATCTGGAACAGATAGAAGAGGAGGCCTTTATATTGATTGTAGTGATAGCTACACAATGTGTATATATATTCATCAAAACATACACATAAATAATACCTGAATAATATCATTTTAAAAAAATTAAAATAATTAAAATATCTTTCATGTTTTTGTAGGTTTAGTGTTTCAAACAGTACAAATTAAAGTTATCACACTACATGTTTTACCACAAAGACATCTTTTTACAGAAAATAGAGGTGAAATGCTCTGAAAAATGTGGCTACGTTATAGGTAATTATCTAACTTTTTTTCTACTTAGAAAATCTTTGTTAGCCCAAGATTTTAGTGCTAACAGTTCGAATTGTTGAAAATTGCTGGAGAATGTTCTGTGCACCTAGTATCTATTATTTAGCAAGCATCTGTCACACTAGATCCCTGCCATTAGATACAAGTTTCTTTTAAAAAATAATAGTAACCTTTTAAAATCAGAGATAAATCAAATAGAGAAAATAACTAATAAGCTCTGAGGTAACCCTTTACTGTGGGGAGGAACTTAGGTTTATCCTAGACTATTAGTGTAAAAATAGTTATGGGAGAGGTTTCCTAGGAATGTTTGAAAACGTCTCCCTTTCCCTATTGAGATGTATGGAAATTATGCACCCTGGTACAGTCCAGCTGGAAATGAGAATCACTATAACCAGGGAGTTTTCATATTTGAAGGAGTGATGATGAATGCATCCTGTGCAGAAGTACACATTTATCCATGTGTTCTTCCTTCTCATCCCTCCTTTTCCATCTCCCCTAAAATTTTCTTTTCTATATCATTATTGTATTGGTGACTTTTCTTATTGTTGAGAAAACAACTGACCTCTTGTAATTTAAAGAAGGGAGTGTTGGTTTGATCCTTACTTTTAGAATTGTTATCTCTGGTGACATATGTTATACTTCCAAAGTATGAAACATCATGGCACAAGCATGAGGACACTGCACAGCAAAGTTGCTCATGATAACCAGTAGTAAGAGCACAATAAAAGAGCACCAGAGAGGAAGAGACCAAGGACCTGACATAGACCCTAAGGTCATGTCCTTGTGACCCTGTCGGACACATCCAGCAGTCTGCTGTACTGGTCTCTCCAGCCAATTAGTTTGACAAGATGAAGTGTCACAATCCCTGTCATGTTTGTTTAGAATATTCTGCTGCTCTTTCCTTATATTGCTTGATGAACATGGTCAATGTCTTGGGAGGCTGATGTGCAGGGATGATGGTATGATATGACTGGCTGCGGTGCACTTTGCTTATAGAACCGCAATATTCTGGTGTGCTTTGTATCTGAGATTGTCTTCCAGACACTCTGTAAAGCTGTCATAACACTGAAACCTTTCAACCAAGACACCAGGATGATCTTTGACTGTCTCCTGCACAGTCTTGCTGATAAGATAACTCATCCTTTGTTTAATCTGCTGTTCACTCCAAATTTGGCTTCTCGGTGATTCCTAGTATCACCCCTGGAGGTCAGCAATTCCAGGACTTCCCTGTGCTTATAATAGAACCACATGTAACCTTAAATATTCCACATCATCCTCATGTTAGAAACCCTCCGGGGTAGGCCTATGTACTTAGGGAGTTTTGTTACAAGTCATTTTTAACTTGTAGTATTAAAATTAATCATATTTACTGTCTTTAAAATGTCACTCAAATGCATGTATTGTCTAGTGTTTGGAGACAGGAACTAGATCCGAAAAAAACAAAACAAAACAGAAACACAACACCAGCTGGACATAGTGGTGCATGCCTTTAATCCCAGCATTTGGAAGGCTGAAGCAGTAGGATCAGTGCTAGTTTGAGACCAACCTGGGCTACAAAAGTGAGCTCAAGGCCAGCTGAAACTGCATAGTGAGACCCTATCTCAAAAAGACAAAAAAAAAAAAAAAAAAAAAAAAAAAAAAAAAAAAAAAAAAAAAAAAAAAAAAAAAAAAAAAAAAAAAAAGAAAGAAAGAAAGAAAAGAAAAGAATCCTAAAATTGCATATTAATGATCTTGCTGGTGAAAAATACAGTATAAAAATCCTATACCCTTTTCTAAAGTCCTCTCTTTTCCCACTTGGTAATATCCTTCTCAGTCTTTTAAATCTTATTTTGTGATCTTTTGTTCTAGCCATCAGTTGCTACATAATAGTTTTGTATTCTGTCTACTTTGAGTTTGGAGTATCTATTAAACTCAATTGTACTTTGAGTCTGTTTTGGTCCCTTCAAAATGTACTGTATCCTGGGCCTAATGTTCATGTCTCATTGTTCTGCCCTTGTCTTTACCTATTGCATGTTCCAATCTAGCGATTTTCACTCTTTCTCCTCTTCCCTTCTACTCTGTATACCAGTTATACTCTGGCACAGTATGTAATCATTGGCGATGAAACTGTCGCAGACATAATTATCTTCTTGGTATTTTAAGAATGTAGTTGAAATGAGACAAAACATATTATTAAATCAGAGATTATAAAATATGACCAGTAACAATACTGTATGACTATAACAACATTGTAAAGAGGGAAGATTCAAGGCAAATTAAAACGTCAAGTACAGAAGGCTGAGATTTAAAAATAGGAGGTAAAGTCGGATCTTTTCATCACTAAAAAGAATAATAGACAATCCAATATGATAGATGAAATTGATACTTAGGATGTGGGAGTGGTTTTAAGCAGTTTTTGTTAACACATTAATGCATAATAATTTTGATCAAAGTTATCTGATGACTGAGAAAAATTCATTACTTTGTCAAAATAAACAGAAGCAAAATGTGCACCTTTACAATTTCTCAGTTTATAACAGCATGATTTTTCTCAGTATCAGTAAGGTGCTTCAGTTATATATTAATTGACCCACTTGTGTCTGAACTCTTTCCCTTCAAACTGAGAAAGATTTGCAAAAAAGAAACGGATCAAAGTAAAAGATAAAATCTTTTCAAGTACTGGTGAGATAGCTCAGTGGACTAAGTACATGCTTTGGCAAGCACAGAGACCAGGGGCACACTAAGCTGGTGAAGCACTCCAGGCGTGGTGGCGCATGCCTGTGGTCCCAGTGCTGGGAACACTGAAAACAGGAGACTCACTACAAATCCAATCTGTGTAGTGAGACCTTGTACCAAATATGTAAGAAAAAAATTTTAAAAATATTTTCAGATAGTAATGAGATATACTCGCATTAGAGTTCCAATTATGGATCTAATGATAACTTTTATATGTAAAATATAATAGCTTGTTCCAAGATAATTAATTTTTTACTTAGGAAACTGTGTTTACTTTTAATGTCATTCTATGTCCCTTATATGTGTTTCACAGAGCTTTTATAGAATAAAGATTTCTTGTCATCAAAAAAAAAATAATCTGCATTTTCTAAGTCTATATGGATACTAGATTTTGATGAGTTTCTATCCAAATGACAAATGAGATTAAGCTTGTAACATGTAGTTAATTCATCCTGAGATGAAGTCTCACCAAAAGTTGCAGTTTGCTTATTTTCTGCCTTGTAAGCACATAAGCTCATTTTTTTTTTTCTGAGAGCCTTAGTGGGCTGAAATTAATATGTTGATGTTTTTGCTTTTAGAATATTTTGCACAATGACTGTTTTACCTCGCTCCATGCATACATTGGAGGTTTGTTGGCCATGATAATATTTACAGTGGGAGCATTACCTTTTGGTTTACATTTTTTTTTTTGTTATTGCAGTTGCTGCCATCTTCACGCTTGTGCTACTTCTCAGGGCAGTGAACCAGCTAACTACAGCATCTCCTAGGTATCTATTCTGAAAGCAAGAGTCTTTCTCGCTGTGTTGGTAGAAATGGAATTTATCTATAAAAATTGACAACTGAATTTCATCTTCCTCTCAGGTGGTTTCCTAATTATAATTTGTTCTGGGCAGTGTCAGGAAATAGAAGAATAGAAAAAGAAAATCTCCTTTTCTGCTTCAAAGCAAACTGGATCAGGGCATCCAGGGAGCCAAGGAAAATCACACTGGGAATAGCTCAAAGGCACTGGCTGATTGTAAAGATGCTATTTGGGAAGGTTAAATCCAGCTCCAGCCTGAAGTGACCTTGGCTAATGATGAACTCAGTGATTTCTACCCCAAAACATACTGTTGCTCTGTTGCTATGCTAGGATTTGAAATTGGCTTTCTGCCTGGGTTATCCATTACATTAGCTCTGCACCAAAACTCTCCTTTGTTAATAGTCAGAGATCGCATGGAACACTCAGACATGGGGGTAGAACAATGATGTGAAAATCACCCCTGATGTCCTAATTACCATGCTTTGAAAATATAGCTGGATGTTTCTAATCGTGTCTGAAACGAATTTTTCTTGACTTTGATGGTAAGATTGCTCTGGGAGTTGAAAAACAGAGGTGCTTTGCTCTGACTTAGCATATTCAAATTGCATAACTCCCCCAACGATGTGGGAACAGAGGAAGACTGAGGTAATTACGACTAATACCAGGGGTCCTCAGTTAAAATATTAAAACATGTTAAGATAGAAGGTGATGCTTTCAGGAGAAGCTATTTGAGTTAAAATCTCTCTTCTCTCTCTCTCTCTCTTTCTCTCTCTCTCTCTCTCTGTCTCTCTCTGTCTCTCTCTCTCTCTCTCCCCTCTCTCTCACTCCCCCTTATCTAAGTTTTTATTTTTATTTTTTGTTTCTTTGTTTTTTTTTTCCCCCTTCATATATTTCGGTTTCTTTGTCTCTCACCTCTGTGATTTTGTTCCATTTTTTTCTCATGACTAATGTGGTCAGTCTGCTAAAATATTTGGACACTGAGATATCAGAAAAAAGAGGCTTACAGGTCTATTTTAATAGGTTGAGCAGATCGCAGTTATGTAAATGCTCTTTAGAGAAGTTACATAAAAAGTAGACAGGGGCCAGAGCCATGAGTTCCTGGTGAGTAGCTGCAAACTACTCTACATTGGTGTGATGTCATTTAAAAGCTCATCATGGGCTTGGGATATAGCTCAGCAGGGCAGCACCTGCCTAGCAAGCGTGAGGTCCAGAGTTTGATTCCAAATACCAAAAACAAAATAGTAAGTAAAATACATAGGTTAATTAATTAATTAATTAATTAAAGCCCATCATTTCACACACAAAAAAATGATAACACTTGTGAAATGATCCATCACTGGCCTGCTATTGTGAATGGGGAAATGTTATTTGGAGTCATTCTTCCATTTGAAGCTCAAGTAAACAGTCATGTTACTATACATTTTAAAGTCGCATTTGCCCCTCGCTTAGGGCATATAAAGAAAGCACATTTATTTGTGTTACAACATTTTCTTTAGCTCTAGTGAAGTGCCCAGGAAACCAAAGTAGAGGAGGTCAGACTACTTCACCACTTCATATGGAGAGACTCACAACCACTACAGAGAAGTGGCTGCTAGTATTTAACCTCATGCAAGGGACTTCTTGAATGTGGATGACCACGTGGTACTCCTCTTCTCATACATGCTCCAGTCCAGTTAATAGTTCAACACTGTTTTTCCTTGTCAACAGTATATGATAAATTTAAGATGCTTACTTTCTACTGCAGGAGTAGTTCTCTTTTGAAAATCGAGTTATAGTATTTCTTAAACTATACCATAGATTTTAGATTTATATTTCTTAATAATATACTGAGTAGAAAAGGATATTCTTTAACTTGTGAGTATAATGCAAACAGATTTTGTATACATTATACACACCTAAATAAGGGTTGTAAAAATACTTTGTTTCAAACACAAGGAAAACTTGGAAGCTTTTGACATTTTACTTGTTTTTAATGCTGTCTATCTAACCAAACAGTTTAATAATGGTCAAGTGTTAGGCACATTCTTTATGAGACATGGAGTAGTCCAAGCTCTATAATATGCTTATTGATTTTAATATTAAATACGTAAAGGTTAGAATGAAAGGTTCACCCTTTGATAGGAGGTATCATTGAGCGAGCTTCAGTAAAAAGAATTCTTTAAGAGGAAACTGTCACTGTATGATTTTAGAGAAATAAAGGCAAAAGATTGCCGATAAATGATCAAGAGTTCAGTATTGTATTGAATCTTTTTAAAATGTCTGGGGAAAATATGCAATAGCTATTGCTAACATTTGAAGACATTTTTTTTTTTTTTTTTTTTTTTTTTGGTGTGAGCGGGACCAGTGATTGAACTCAGGCCCTTGTGCTTGCCATGCAAGCGCTTATTCTACTGAGATAATTCCCCAGCCCCTTGAAGACATTGTTTACTTGACATAAAAATTCTTCTAATAATTTTTAAAGACAATGAGAATATTGAGCTCCCAGAGTCATTTTCAGAATGTGTCCACTCACTGTCACCAATGAAAGATACCTTCATTGTTTTGATTATGCTTTTAGCTGGAAAATTATCTTTTATTCTTTCAATTTTATGTGCTATACATGGATATAAAAGTGCCTCATATCTACTTATTGGAAACTAAACACCTAATACTCAAAAGCTCATTGCCTCATACATGTAGTGTCAGAATAATACATGCAGTCTGTTACGGTTTGCATCCAGTTGTCCCCTCAAAGGCTCATACAGTCATGGGGGAAGTTTCTAAAGTTTGTGATTAATTCATGATCCAATGCTGGGATTATGGGTGCGCATGCTGTGTCCACCGTGGGGCAGATGATATGCATATAGATATAAGACAGGAGGAAATGTTTGCTAGCTGCTGCAGCTGCTGCTTCTCCCTTTGTTCTTTGTTGTTTTCTACCAGCATCAACTGCTTCCCTCTGCCACATGCCACTCTGTTTTGGAGCCAAAACAATATGGACTAGATTCTCCAGTAACTGTAAACTAAATCTTTCCTTCCTGAATTTTGGATGTAGGGTATTTTGTCCCAGCAATGAGGAAAAAGCAACAGAGACAATCTCACAGATTTACTGTGACAAGTTATGGATCTAGATATTTCCTTATCCTTCTTAGCATAGAAATCAAGAGTTACGACTTTTTAATTGCTCAAAGTGGAGTGGATTAACAGTGCTATCCTTTAATCCATGGAAAGATATCTTGGTCAAAAAGAACATAAGAATCTTAATAAGCTATTATAAATTTGCCTTTCAGCTGAGGTTGCAAGCAAATGTTATGTTCTGGATAAATTTTAAAATTTTCTATATTAAAATATTTTGAAAACTCTTTGCTAGGACAGAGATAAATGTTCCTAGTAAACATTTATGGTTGGTCACTGAAGAAATGCGAAGTTAGAAAGGGCATACTAGCAGGAGTGCACATACTTGATCCTAGAATGTTTCATTGAAATAACTCTCTTTGGGACCATTCATTACAAAGTGACCCTAGTGAAGTCCAGTCTTGATATCATTTATTACTTATACTCATAATTAATATCTTTCTAGTAAATTATGGCCTATGGATTTTGACTTACTTGCCTTTTATGCAGTTATTTTAAAGGTTAATCTAACCATCCATACATTTTCAAATTTCAAGTTTCCTGATCTAGAGTTGGACCTGATAAATTCTCGTCCACTCCTTATAATAGTAGAAAATGATATTCTCTCTTTATGCTTCTTCCTTACTTCTATCCTTAGTTTTCTTTGGAGTGTAGAGCACATGGATAAATAGTTAAGTTCTTCTGAAATCTCTTCTTCCAACTAGAGAATATTTAGTACAATGGTACATAGGTGAAAATGTGTGTGAGTGGAAAACAGAGCATCCTACAAGGATTTAACCCCCCAAACACATGCTTCTTTGTATCTGCCCACATGTTCCTTATCACTGCCTGACTCATGACCATAATTGTGAATGTTATAGCATAAATTTGAGACTACACATAATATGGGGTATAGACTTAACGTGCTAGGATGTAAAGCAGACATACAAGGAAGGACTCTGGGTTCCTGGAAGCCCATGTTACCATCACTACTCTAGATTGCTTATTGGTTAACTTACTTCACATGAGAAGGAAACTTGTTCATTGTTAGGCAACTATTATTTTGCACTTTTTATTTTGGGAATCAAACTAGTTCAGAATTGAAACTGTTTAATACTTAAAATGAATCATTTAAACATTTTTTGAAATGAAATCTAATATATTAAGGGACTAAATACTGTGACAGGACGGTATGGAAGCAAGTATAGAATAAAACTGTGATGTTAATTTTTGCTCAGAAATTTTTGTCAATGTGACTTTGGTGAATTATTCTTCTCCTTGAGACATTATTTTCTTTTATAAATGTAGAGATATGGCTCCATTAACAGAGAGTTCCCTTTCTTGACCATTGCAGACACTGTGTTCTGACAGTGTCCTTCATCGGTCTAGGTCTAGAGAACAAGAACAGCAAGAGAACAAAGTGTGTAGATGCACTCCTGATTCACTGTTAATAAGAACCTATGCATCATAATGGAGATCAGCAGAAGTTTCTCAAAATCTTCCTGAAGTAAACTTGGTAAAACACAGCCCTGGCAGTGCTGCCCCAGAGAATATCCTCTCCAGTCTCCTCCAGAACGAGTCAGCCTTAAATTCAATTACATGTAAAAAGACACAAGCATTGCAGTGTGGACGATAATACGGTAGCAGGTGATGTGATAGCATCACATCAAGTTGAAATCACTGGATTTAGGGCAGGAGAACTGAGAATGTTAAATTCTAGAACAAATCAATATTTCTAAAAATGTGCAGTGCAGAGATCCTACTGAGCTACTCCACACTGACAAATAACTTGGAAGCTTTACATTTGAATTCTCTCTCCATCTCTCTCCTTCCCTGCCTTACTCACATACATGCAAATATAATAAAATTATCTGAATCTATTTGCCCTGAGTCAACTTCACTAATACTGTGAATCTGTTGGATAATTTCTAACACATAACTAAGAATTTTGAGAGAAAAAAGAAAACATTGGGAGGCTGAGGCAGGAGGATTGGTGCGAGTTCAAGACCAGCCTGGGCTACAAAAGTGAGCTCAAGGCCAGCCTGAACTGCATAGCGAAACCCTGTCTCAAAAGACAAAAAAAAAAAAAACCATTACCACATATTTTGTTGCCATACTTGGTAAAAAAAAAATCTACAGTTTTGTTAAAGTAGTTATCCCTTTATTATAGGAGATTTCAAAATTTTAAGCTTTACCATTTCATTTTGCCCATCCTTTTCTTGTAAAACTATACATGAGGTAGGAAGGACAGAAAGCAAAAACAGAGGACAGAGGACGAATGTCCATCTTCACTGTTACCACCAACATGCATGACCTCTAGGTAGCTAAGTTCCATTATCACACTGAACATTCCTTATTCACCTTAACCATAGGAAATGGCCTACTTTAGACAGCAACTGGAATAATGAAAATCTGTTGTCACTGAGACCTTGTTGAAAACTAAGTGCCATTTTCTCTAATTGGATCCTAGTTGAGTGGTGCTGGAATCCGAGGGAAAGAGTTCTGTAGCTTTATACTGGAGCTATTTGGTACTTGATTGCTCTTGTGTATTTCCATCTATTGCTCCAAAGAGTATAATAATGACTGCTATAAAGATTTCATATATGTTAATACTTGGGAAGAGTAATAAATATAATCATTGAAGGCATAAAATAAATTGTGATAGATATACTGTTTATTTCATCTTCCTGCCACCTCCTACTTTGGAGGATATAAATCAAACAGAATTATAGATAATACCCTCAAGCCAGACAAATTTCCTCAAAGGAAGTAAACTTCTTTATTACCCTTCACTGGAAAAGATGTTCCTTTCTTCAGTGGTTAAAGGCAAATGGCCTCCACTGATGAAATTATCTCCAATCCTCACTTCTGGTTACAACTTTCCCAACCTTCCATTGTTTTTTCAGCGACTTCTTAATGTTTTTTTTTTTTTTTAGAACAGTGTTCCTCACCAATGTGATCTAGACATACACTAACCCAATGAGTATAGGGCAAATATTTCAGAGAAATCAGAAATTATGGTAAATACATCCTTTCTAAAAGCTCTATATTCTATCCTTCCCTTGCATTTGATGAGTAACGATGCCTGAACACATGGTGTTTTTCATGCATTCTTTGAGTAAAACTGGATACATACAGACACGTACAAAGTCAGATAATTACTGGATTCATAATACATATAATCAATGGCTTAAAAAACAAAGAACATAACTGATCATTCACTATTAATTTGGTATTTTATTATGTGAAATAAATGAGAAAAAGGTACTTACTATGCAGAAATATTATGAATTATCATTTTTGTATTAATAAAGAGATAACATTAAATGTTCATTAGATTAGAATACAAGGTGTACAGAAGCTAAAATGAAAAGATATAATTTTCCTTCATTCTGTAAGGGAAAGAGAATAAGTAAGGATTTTTCTTTTCATAGCAAGCTTCTTTCCAAGGAATCAAAAAAAAAAGGAGAGAGATATTTAACATCCCTCAGTTTCTTAAAATATGTACATCTATGTTTTATGTGTATGTGTGTGTGTGACCAAAATTTGTAGTCTTTCTGGGTAGCCTCTCCCAATTTAAGTATTATAGGCATGTACTACTGTGCTGGTTTATAGCTGTAAAATCATACAGTAAGAATGAATTCATCCAGAGCTTTGCCTGATCCAAAAGTGTTTCTGATATATGAAGAAACAATTTCATCATTTTCAGTAGCTTTTCTGGGTACTTTCTTATCTACACACTTTTTGTAAACTTGAAAAAATGTAGACGATGCTATGAAGTTGAGTACTGTATTCACTTAAATACAATACGCCATTTTCAACCATCCCGAACAATCAAGATTTCTTAAAAACTAGAACATACTTAGTGTGGTAGGAATGGTTCTCAGGAAGAAAAATAATTTGTGTTCTTTTTTTTTTTTTTTTGTCTTTTTGAGACAGGGTCTCGCTATGCAGTTGAGGCTGGTCCTGCGCTCACCTTTATAGCCCAGGCTGGTCTCGAACTCGCACCAATCCTCCTGCCTCAGCCTCCCAAGTGCTGGGATTACAGGCGTGAGCCACCACGCCCGGCTAATTTGTGTTCTATTTTGTTCTTTCCCAAGGAAAAGCACCTCTTCGTTTTAAGCTCCTGACTCACTCATGAACAGAACTAAGCATTTTAATGAGTCCTACTGTGCCTTCGTCTAGCAAGTCAGGTCATTCCAAGTGGCTGGGAAGCACAAGGGATTGAAAACCGGGAAGTATTGGCAACTGGGGGAGAAGGGGAGGATGTGGAGAGTCAGTGGCATACTACAAGAGCTACTTTGTATTTCACTGGGAAACTGTGCCACTAGGTTGATTGTCCTTCCTTACAGACTTCTAACCTGATAGTTTGAATGTGTTGATCTTTCCTCCTTCATTTTCATCTCCTGTGAAAACACACATAAGCACACATATGCACACATGTGTGGACACACACACACATACAAACACACACTAGAGACATGTTCCATTTGTGAACATACTTGTGGTATGTCATAAAAGTCATAGATGAAGGCCAGGAGTGCAGGAATGTCTCTATCCATCTTGTACTATATAATTTTATTTTTTTTAATTTTAGGGAAGGGTCTACAAGGTGTTCATGGTCTCACTACTAAGTTGGACTCTTAGTGATCTACCTGTTTACAGCCTCTCAAGAGCTGGGATTATAGGCACGTGCCACTACACTCAGTCTCAATTGCTATATCAGTGCACTCTGGGGGCCAAGCCTGTAAGGCAGACCTGAGGATGTAGCCCCTGGCCGCCGCGCCTTCTTGCAGGTGCTTTAATCCACTGAGTGATTGGGTGTATAACTGTATAATTTGGCTGCTTTTCATACCATAACAAAGTACTATCTGGTCCTTAATGTCAGCAGTCTGACTATGAGAATCCCTATTCCAGAAAGTTAACATTTACATTAGCAAAAGACCTCCAGTATAGTCCTTAGGCATAAAATTCTAGCTCTGAGACCTAGAAGGGATCTAATGTCCTATCTAATAAATGCTTTAAAAATTGAAAGAAATCTTTTACTCTGCTCATGTTTATTTCTATATGCACAGTTATCTATAAAGATTATAGTCCAGTGAAATTCATAGGTGATTAGAACTAACAAGAACCTCAAGACTGTACATATTATTTCCCTGGATTTTTTTTCCTTCTCTTCATTCTTCTAGGTAAATGTACTTTATTATTATTATTATTATTATTATTATTATTATTTTGGTTTTATTTTTGAGAAAGGGTCTCACTATGCAATTCAGAATAGCCTTGAGCTCACTTTTGTAACTCAGGCTGGTCTCAAACTCACAGGTGATCCTCCACCCTCGGCCTCCCAAGTGCTGGGATTTTAGGTGTGCACCACCGCTGTCCAGCCTAAATATATTTCTATAATGTACATGGCTCCAAATTTGGAGGGGAAAGTCTATTGTGCAGCGTTACCACATACTGTGAGATAGAGGAGAAAGCATTTCTGTGGTATAAATTGCCTTCAGAACACCTGTTTACACAAGACACACATACAACGTCTTATACATTTATAATTAGGAAGGCCATCTAAGCAAATAGGTCCAGATAGAATATGGTGTGTTAGTAGGTAGGCCAAATTTTCATTTCTGACTTTGTGATACACCCTAGGCTTATATGGTTTGTACCATTTTATGGATAGGGAAGTAATTATGGGGAGTTCACTTAGCTTCATAGGAACCACATGGTAGATGCTAGTTAATCTTTTGTTAATAACTGCTTATCAGGCTCAGCTTTTTCCTTACATTTTATTTCATAATAAATGGGATGACACAAGTTCTAGCATTTTGTATCTGTGTGCCTGATTCTTGTCACCTATAAGGTAGAAAAGATACCCAAGTGCATTAACCACTTTTATACTGCTGAGACAAAGTATCTGACTTATCCAACTTGAAAGAAGAGAGCCTTTTCTTGGCTCATGAGTCCGGAGGTCCTAGGCCTGTTTGCTGAGTCAGTGTGCTCCAAAGCAGAAATATCAGGGAGGAAATCCCTGCTGAAGGAAAGTTGCTCCCCTCAGGGCAGCCAGCAAGCCGGAAGGACAGCAAGTGTCTGAGAAAAGCCACACTCTTAAGCGTTACACCCGGTGCTGTGTTTCCTCCAAGTGGGTCCTCTCAACTACAAGTGAACCCATCAAAGGGCAGGGCTATCAATGCAAGGGGCATCCTTGCACTCCATTCAGCTGTGTAAGTGCCTCTTCGTGAAATCATGTTGGCAATCAAGATTTGCTGTCAGTCTAGAATTCCTCACTTTCCCCAGGCAAAATAAAGATCATCTTCATTATCACATTTATTTGTAATCATAGCTTTATAGCATCGATTCTGTCAGACATTTCAATAAGAATAGCTTCATTTGCACATTTTGATTGAACCTTGATATTCAGTCTCACTAATTCACATGAATCTGAGTTAGGCCATATAGCTCCTCTTAAGTGAATTTGCTAGCAAAAGGAATTCTGTTTTCTGACTGACCGGTGTATGACACCTGTGGTAATATTAGGATTCTGAATGCACTCATCTCTATCTCAACCACAGGAAGGAGGAAGTGGATTTCATCAAAGCACAAGATTGTGAAAGGACAAAAGAGACACTATCACAATAATTTTTATGCCAGTTATAGTTCACTGTAAAAGATTGATGGGATCATATATATATATATATATATATATATATATATATATATATACATATATATATATATATATGAAGTTCTTCACATCCCAAGGTGTAGTCCATATACAAACTTAATAATAAAATAATATAAACAATAGACAATGACACTTTTTAAACACATAACTTGATGAATACGACTTATAATCTATGTGCAAAATAATTTTACTAATTTGCAAAATATTGAAGATGATTGGTGCTAAGCAATTAAATGAAAGACAATGGGCAAAAGGTTTTAATAAGTAATGATACTCTTATCATGTATGTAAAGCTGTAATAAATTTTAAATTACTTCAAGAATTGTAGTTACTCCCTAGCAACCAGCAGTGAATATATACTGCTGAAAATCAGAATCACTGCCCAGTCATGCTTGTATGAACAGAGACGGTATCCACAGAGAATGTAATTATAAATTGAAAGGAGTGATGCTTCAAAGAATGAGCCTAAAAGGTTTATTCAACCATTTTCCCTTTTTGGAGGATCCATATCAATAAAGCTTAATAAGAGGTAAGAGTGAAATTATTGCTCACTGTGAACTTAATAATGCCCTACTGGGAATTCATTAATATCTCTACAGGTACAGTGAAGCATTATCTTAATTGCACATGATACTTCCAAAAACTATCTTTTACAAGTTTTGTGGAAACTGCCCTCTGGAACAAGCGTTAGTACATTTTGTATCACTTTTTCTGCCCATTGAAATTTTCTAGGAACAAAGAAACCTCATTCATTTTTCCTGAAAATAAGATGTTGCTCTGACGGCTAACCTTGTCATCACCTCTGTTCTTATGAAGAGGAAGACTAAAATATAAAGAAGAATAAGATTCAGATATTGCAATTCTTTGGAGAAGTGGAACTTCTCCTTTACTGATATAAGTATTCTATACTATACTTTGTTGACAATTAAGTTTGTGTGGAATAAGAATTGTAAGTTAAATGTGCAAAACATTTGTATTAATGCAATCAAGAACACATCCAGGCAAGGGTCTTCAGCAATTTTAAGAGATATTGACAATAAGATGATGATTAAATGGGCACATTTCCAAGCTTATGATACCATTTTGCTTAATGACAGTTAACTACTAGTGATTATAGAACAAAATGTAATGTAGAAGACTTCAATATACTCAATAATTCAAATGTAAAAATACTTCACATACTCTTACTCAGTTTTCTTATTTAACCTGATAGTAGTAAAATTAACATAAGAAAAAACTCATTTAGCTAGAAGGACCCAGGATCCCAAAGAACACATTTCCTATGTTGTTTGTCAATCTCCTTCCTGAAGGGAGAGAAGCTAAGGAAGTAGCAGTGAAACCCGTTTATGATGAAAAGTCTTACAAGATGGAATGGAGACAAAATGGACCCTGAAGGGCTGTAGTATATGTTGGCTGAAGTTGACAAGACAAAGAACTGAGACAGAGAGAGAGAGCTCTGATTCTCTTGCTTCGCATTTTCTTCCAAATATCAGCTTTCCTTTGCTTTGTTCTAATGAAGAGTAAGGAAACTCTAGGGATAGTGTGGGAAGGAAAAGGGTGAGGAAAAGCGTAAATGTTTCCCAGGATATCTGGGACTGGCCACAAGAAACCTGCTCAGGCAAGGTCACTTAGAAATGAGAGGAATCTCTGTGGTCACACCAGCCATGTAGTTTGGAGGCACACCAAAGGACTCTCAATTATTTCCTTCATATATTTACTTGCTTACTCTTTATTCAACAAGTGCTTAGCCTGTTGCAACTCTCCCCAGTAGCCTGCTTTCCCATTGTGAAAGATAATAAATGAGGTCCTTGCCGTCCATGAGGTTAAGCACTGTCAAGAAAAGGACAGAATAATAAACAGATGATCCTAGAGACAATTCTGCTTGTGATCAAAGAGAACTGCCATCTTAGAAGAACTCATCAATTAACTGCCCTTTCTATAAACCGACTGATCTATATGGCAAACACGGGCAATTTAGGAGAGAGCCTAGAGCACGTCCTAGTGACATAATTTAATGTTCAGTTCCTCAAAATAATTCAAGAACCCTAAGCACTTGTGTTAGTGATATATGAATATCAATGTCTCCAAATTTTTTATGTGTCTGATGTTATATTCTTGTTCATCTTGATTAATTTTCAAGTTGATTTTCTCTTAACTATGTTTTGTCTTCATTTAGAGAAATTCTTAGAAAATCATATATGCATAACTCTGTTGAAGATTAAATTAGAAATAAAATTGACAACATTTTTATCTTAAAAAATAATATAAAAATTGGGGTGTGTTACATCTGATTATTTACAAAAGAATGAGCTTAACTATTGTTTTTATTCCCTGTTTGGTTTTTCATTGTTTAAAAATGGCCATAAAATTTGATTTCAACATAAAATTTAAATGACAATTCTGAGATACAGAGCTGTTTCATCTCAAAATTTGATCACTTGTTTTTGCTTCTTTCCATTAATGTGACATTTCCTGTGGTTTGGAAGGTATAACCAGAGAAATTCTTTGAGAAAGAGACTTTGTAATGAGAAATATATCTTTAACTGTTGCACAGATGAAATTAGTCTTCCTCCTAAGCAGAGTAAGACAGAAGAGCATGGAAGACAATAGGGACTGTGTTGGCCTCCCAGCAGTGAAGGTGTTGGCCTCTTGGACAAGGCCTCCCATTATCTCCAAAAGTCTCTAGGAGCAATTTGAATGTAAATGGACCCTGGCAGGGAGTTTCTAATTTTTTGTCTTACATTTTGATCATTTGTCAATGTAACGTGTCCAGGAACTCTTAAATACCGAGAAAATGTTCAGACCTTTGATAATATCCATTCTTGTGTTAAAATGTAAACCATCAATCCTCCATGAGTTGCTAGATTGGCTGTAAAAATTCTGGGATAAAATTTTAATCAATATAAGGCTGTAAGTTAATTTCAGTCAGCTTTGTATCGGTAGGAATATAGATCTATGACCTGGGGTAAAAAAGGAAATATCCCCATAAAGTCCACTCTTCACTTGAACTTCATTCATTAAGAATAGTCGTGACTGTTTCCTGGGGGAATAAGTAGATGCCATTTCATCCAACATGTCAAATTGATAATTTGCATACTCAGTAATTTAAAGGTAAACAACCAGAAATGAGTGAACTTCTTTTTTATTTTATTTTTATTACTTTTACTAAGAAAATAATGTATAACAATTTGACAGTTTCAAAACATGTTAGTACTACATTTCCAGTATTGGATGCAATGCTATTGTTGTCCTATTAGCTATGCAGAACACAGGGCATAGATGTTATAATTTTTCAAATCACTATTGGTACAACAAAATTTCTTCTCATTGAGCTAAGAGAAAGTAGTTGTATACACAATCCAATGTTCAAGAATCAAAGTGGGTTATTGGTGAAACTGGCAATGTTGGAAGCTGTTGATTTAAGCCTTTTACAGCTCAGCATTGTAATCTAGCTTTACGTTTTATGTCTTGTGGTTAAACTTTTCCCGTGGGTAGGTTGCACACTATGTATCTTCAATCTTTTTTTTTTCTCTACTCCCATAATCACTTTGAACAGAAAGTTTAGGAAACTGCTGGGTTATAAGATATTATAATACATGTTCTCCTATATCCTGAGTCCTCTCTGACATTGAAGGGACAGGGCCAAAATATTGGCTGTCCTTGTAGCTCTTCTTTTTCTCCAATTCTTGGTCTGTAAACTTATTATATTCTTAACCCTCCAGAAGAATAGATTAGTGATGCTATCACTATATAACAGGTACTTGAGCATGACGTCACTATCTTTCTGAGTATCAAACATCTTAGACTTACCTTGAAACTGGTATTTTCTATCAATCGCTGATATTCTAATAAATATCTATAGAATGTGGTAAAAGCAGTTACACATTTTTACACATTTAGAAATCTAAGTATATATAAAATTGTAGCCTGTCAATCCTATGGCATTTTCTGAGTCTCTTACTCTCATTTAATATACATTTTTGTTTTCTTGTTAACCAATCATTTACTTGATAGAATGTATAGCAGTAACTGAAATTACACGAGGACCAGCACACATCTAAAAGACCAGAATGACAGGCTGACAAGCATATTTTTATGGTTACACATTGCTGTTCTCAGTGTCAAAAATATTTTGGAATTTTCTCAGAGCATTATCTAATTCACTCTGTGTATATAAGTGCATTGCTTTGACCCTGCCATGCTTCCTGTCTTTTCTGCTTACCGTCACTTCACTGTTTTACCTTTAAGTTCTTCATTTCCACTTAACTGTGTTATGCCTCTTCATTTTTATTTCTTTTTTTAGTTCTTCCACTAGGAGACTATATAATATTTGCACATGTACATGTGGTTTATTGCACTTATGAATATATGTTCAAAATATATCCATTTATATATGAAGTTTTCTAGTTTATCCTTCTTTATAGCTGAGGAATATACCAATGTTTAAAAATGCCACATATTTTTCAACCATTCTTCAGATGATGGGCATTTTGGTTGTTTCCAAGATTTTGCTATTGCAAATTGTGCTGCTATATACATAGGTGCAGAGATATCACTATAATATGATGTTTTCAGTTCTTGTGGGAAAATTCCGTCAGTGGGATAGCTGGATTGAATGGGATTTCAAGTTCTAGTTTTCTAAGGAGTCTCCACACTGCTCCTGATAATGGTTGTACCAGTCTGCATTCCTGCCAGAAGTTTAGAATGGTCCCTTTTTCCCCGCAGCCTCTCCAACATTTGTTGTTACTTGATTTATTTATGAAAGCCATTCTTTCTGGGGTAAGATGGTATCAAACTATTGTTGTAATTTGCATTTCATGAATGGGTAGTGAACTGAAACATTTGTTCATGTGCTTTTAGGTTTGTTGAATTTCTTTCTCTAAGAAGTGTGTGCTCATCTGAGATGCCTATTTCTGGATTGGGTCCTCGAAATTTGTGACCCTAATGGTTTTTTGTTGTTTATAGATTCTAGATAGAAGACCTTTTTTTGAATACTTATTAGTTAAAATCTTTGGAAAATTTGTGGGTTGTCTTTTCACTTTGTTGGTAATATCTTTTGAAATGAAAAAGCTTCTTAGCCAAAGGAGGTCCTAGTTGTTGATTGTTACAACCACTATATGTGCATTTTGATTTTTGTCCATTAATTCTTTGCCTACCCTGATGTCTTCAAGATTTTCTCTCACATTTTCTCCCAGGAGATTTAATGTTTTCCTTTTAATATTTAGATCTTTAATCCATTTTGACTTTAGTTTAGTGCATAGTGATAGACCTGCATCAAGTTTTAGTTTTAGGCATATAGAGAGCCAGTTTTTCCAGCACCATTTGTTACAGAGTCTATCTTTCTTCCAGTAAGGATTTTTGGCCCCTATGTCGAAGATAACATGGAAGGTCTTGTTTTTTTTTTTTTTTTTTTCCCCATAACATGTTCATTATATCACTGTGCCTTTGTAGTATAACTTTAGGTCAGGAATTGTAATGCTTCCTGCTTTATTTTTGTTAGCCAGGGTTGTCTTTGCAATTCTAGGTCTTTTCTGGTTCCATACAAATTTTAGGAATGATTTCTCCAGGTCTGTGAGGTAGGTTGATGGTATTTTGATGGGGATTGCATTAAATCTGTATAACAATTTAGGGAGTATGACCATCTTCACAATGTTGGCTCTTCCTATCCAGGAGCAGGCAATATCTTTCCATTTTCTGAAATCATCTAGGATCTCTTTTTTACAGAGTACATTAGTTTTCATTGAAAGTTATTTTATTTCTTTAGTTAGGTTAATTCCCAAGTGTTTCATTTTCTTCATTACTACCATAAAAGATATTCTTTCTCTAATTTCTCTCTCAGTGTGTTTGTTATCTGTGTAGAGGAATGCTATTGACTTTTGTGTGTTGACTTTTTATCCTGCTCTGCTACTGAATTTGTGTATCATTTGTAATAGCTTTTTGGTGGGTGGAGTGTTTTGGGTCTTTCAAGTAGGTTATCACGTCATCTGCAAATAATGATAATTTAACTTCTTTACATATTCTTATTCCTTTTATTTTTCTCTCTTGTCTAATGGCTGCAGCTAATTATTCCTTAATTATATTGAATAAAAGTGGTGATAGAGGGCATCCTTGCCTTGTACCAGATCTGAGAGTAAAATACATCATTTTTTCTCCATGTAGAATTATGTTAACTGTTGATTGTCATAGACAGCCTTTATCAGATTATTTATAGATGCCCTCTATTCCAATTTTGTGTAGGACTCTGAACATGAGTAAGTGTTGGACTTTGTCAAAGCCTTTTCTACATCAATTGAGACTATCATGTGATTTTTGGCTTTGGCTCCATTGATATAGTGTATCACATTTATAGATTTGCATATATTGAACCATACTTACATCCCTGGGATGAATCCTACCTGTTCATGTTGTACAATCTTCTTGATGATTTACTATACTCTATTGGCAAGGATTTTATTGAGGATGTTTGCGTCTATGTCCATGAGAGAGATTGGCTTGTAGCCGATCTCTACTGTAGTCTCTTTTTTAGTTGTATCTCTCTCTGGTTTTGCCAGCAGTATAACACTTGTATCTAGGAATGATTTGGGGAGATTTGCTTCCTTTTCAACTTCATTGAAGAGTTTGAAGAGTATTGGGATTATATCCTCTATAAATTTCTTATAATTGAGTGGTGAATCCATCAGGACCTGGAATTTTCTTTGTCAGTAGGCTTTTTATTATATTTTGTATTTCATTGACTGCTATTGGGTTATTGAGAAATCTTATGTATTCTTGCTTCAGTTTTGGTAATTTTTACCTTTCTAGGAACCAGTCCACTTCTTTCCTTATTGCTTGAATGTGATTCCTTTCTTTCCTCTTTTTGATGAGATTAGATAGGGGACTATCAATTTTATTTAATCTTTCAAAGAACCAACTTTTTGATTCATTAGTACTTTGTATAGCTTTCTTTGTCTCAGTTGAATTAATTTCTGCTCTAATCTTTTTAATTTCCTCCAATCTTTGGGTTTTGGATTTTGTTTGCTCTTACTTTTCTAGTCGGTTTAGGTGCTCCATGAGAGTATTAATTTGTTCCCATTCTGTTTTATTGATGTATGAGTTCCGAGCTATAAATTTCCCTGTAAGAACTGCTTTCATTGCATCCCATAAATTCTGGTAGGTTGTGTTCTAATTGTCATTAAATTGTAGATATTGTTTAATTTCTTGTTTAATTTAATCTGTAACCCACTGGTTGCTCAGAAGGGTGTGGTTTAATTGCCATGTAATTCTAGGGTTCTTGTGGGGGTTTTTTTGTTGCTTATTTCTAGTTTCATTGCACTGTGGTCAAATAATATGCATAGTATAATTTCTGTTTTCTTGCATATACTTAAGCATGAGTTATGCACTAATACGTGGTCTACTTTGAAAAATGTCTCATGTGCGGCTTAAAAATAATGTGTATTCAAAAGTGGTTTGGTGGAACACTCTGTGTTTATTCACCAAGTCTAATTGTTCGAAGTTCTGCTTGAGTTCTATGACTTGTTTGCTTATCTTTTGTGTGCTTGACCTATCTTTTTGGGATAAAGCTATGTTAAAGTCCCTTGTTAAGATGGTGGTATCAGATATTAAGTTCTTCATGTCCATTAAGATTTGTCTTATATAACTTGGTGCTCCCATGTTAGGTGCATATATATTTATGACTGTTACCTCTTCGTTTTGAATTTTTACCCTAATGACTATGTAGTGGCCTTATTTATTTCACTTGATTACTCTTGGTTTGAAGTTTAGACTGTCTGCAAAACAGATTGCTATCCCTACTCTCTCTTTTTTTTTTTTTTTTTTTTTTTTGAGGTGCTGGGGTATGTAGTATTGTCTTCCATCCTTTCACTTTTAAACTGTGTTTCATTAAGAGTTAAATGCATTTCCTGTATACAGAATATTGTTGAATTTTGTTTCCTTTTCCACTCTGCCTGTCCATTTATTTTAGATGGAGAATTGAGTCCATTTATATTGATGGTTATAATTGAAATGTATTGGCTTATGATTGACATGTCTTTTACTTATTACTCTTTACTACTTTTTGTCCTGTGTTTAACTGGTTGCCCTATTTGGTGGGTTTTTTCTGTTCTCATTTGTGGGGTTTGGCTTATTTTGTTCCCTCTCTAAAATAGTTTTAGTAGTCTGTGTAGGGTTGGCTTTAATATCATGAAATTCTTTTGTTTTTCATTGTCATGGAAATATTTCACTTCTTCCTCATACTTGAATGAGAGTTTTGCAGTGTATAGCAGTCTGGGCTGGAATTTATTTTCACAGATTACTTGAAGCACTGTGATCCATGCTCTTCTTGACTTCATGGTTTGTGAAGAGAAATCTGCCATTATTCTGATGAGTTTTCCTTTAAGTGTGATCTGTTTCTTTTCTCTAGCAGCTTTTAGTGTGTTATTCTTCTGCTGGATTTCTGGAATCTTGACTACTACATGTCTGGGTGTGTTGTTAGTTGTGCTGATATTATTTGGAGTTCTCTATGCTTCAGTAATCTAAATGTCAGATTATTTTCTCATATTTGGGAAATTTTCTGCTATTAATTCTGTACTTATTCTTTTTATATCCTTTGTATTGACTCTTTCTTTTTGATTCACATTAATCTCATGTTATTTATTTTTGCTTTGTCTTGCAGATGATGAATCATTTTTCCTGCAATCTAGTTGCTTTTAGGAGATCCTTTCTTATCTTTTCACTAGCTGTTACTGTGCCTTCAAGTTCTGAAACTCTATCCTCACTTTCGTTCATATATTTTTGCCATTTTCTGATCAAGATTTTTATTTTCTTGTATAAATATTTGAAACTGTTTCATGTAGTCTATTTCTTTCCTATATTGCCCAGTCAGGCAATCCATCATTTTTCTGTTCTCCTCTAATTTTTTATCAATGTTTTGTTTAGTAGCATTTAAGTTTTTCATTATAGTTCCCCTTCATTTCTCTGCTGTAGGGATTATTTCTGCTCTGATATCTTCTCTACCTTTCTGCAGTACTTCCTCTATGTCAGAGGATAGTTCTGGTCTCACTGCTTCTATACATTTCTGCAATTGTTTTTCCACTTCAGATTCTATTTATGCATTTTTTACTTCAGAAGTTATCCTTGATCTGAGTTCCTCTGTACATTTTCTGTCTACCTCAGATGCTACCAATTCAGAGATTTTGGCTGCCTGATTCTTGTTTTCTACAATGTGATGGTCTCTTTTATTTGTTCTGGATGAATTTGGTATCTGGCATCTTGTACCTTCTTTTTGTCATTTTGTATGAGCTCTGGACTTCGGTGAATTTACGCTGTTAGGGCCTATCAAAATTTGGGTTTAGATCCACCAGTCTTGATTCCTTCCAGAAATGCCTGGCAGGGTCTGGCTGCTGTGCTCAGTTTCTTCATGCTGCAACTGGGCACAAGCTGGGATGGTCAGTGTGGGTGGGCAGGGTCATAGTTATGGTGTTTGGCTGTGAGTGTGTGCATGCCAGTGGACAGTTCCTACATGGACAAAGGGCAGAGATTGTCAGGATGGGTGGGCAGAAACCAGGCTATGGTAGCTGGCTCTGCAGGGGGCACATACTGGAGGAGAGTTCCTGGGCACAGGCCCATGTCACTCATCTTGGACTTCATTTTTAAAAAGAAATTGTAAACAATCTATATAGCAAGAGTAAATGTTATAAACCACCCAATAGGCTATCTATGTAGTGTTTTAATTTCACAATTCCTATGTTTTGTGATTATAATTGAATATAAAAGTGGTGATGATGTATAAGTCTTCTGTTTATCCTTACAACATGGGCTAATTTTGGCTTTCAAGTTGAAAAAAAAAAACCAAAAAAAACCCAAAAAACCTCAGGGTATGATATTTGAGCAGGAGATCTTAGAGAACTTTATAAATGTAATCATCTAAAAAATCTCCAAATATGTAAATGTATAACAAAATCTAGGTGACACAATATGTAATCAACAATGAAAAGAACATTCTTATCACTGAGAATCTAGAATATATAAAGTAATATATAGATGTAATCACAAAATTATCTTTATATGTATAAATCACAATAAACAATATTTGCATATTTTTCAAATTTAAATGCATTGTTATTTCATAGGCATGGTAGTAGACATAAAAAGCTTTGGTACATGAATATGTAAACAAACTGTAAGGAATTAAAAATATTAAATATAAAACAAATTAGATAGTATGGTTTTATGGTAGTGTTCATTAACTTGTGTAGATTTCTGGAAGAAATAGCAAGTAAAAATCTTTGCAAATCTTTAAAAACTGAAAATCTTGGTCAGAGGAAATAGCTTCCTGAGGAAATAGTTCACCTGCCTGGAAAAAGCTAGGTCCTGAGTTCAAACCCTGGTACAAAAACAAACAAATCTGGTTCAAATAATATTGTCTTTCTCAATTTAATTCAGAAATGGACTGTCTCAGTGATCAATTGGAAATACATGGTGTATTGTATCATAGGAAATGCATAGTAGTTTCTTTCACAGGTCTTTTGCTTTCACAAAGATTCTAATCATGCTTATATAACAATGCAGCACTCTCGTGCCATAAAGAGTTGGTAAGATTGGCCAAGTCATTTGCATGCTTCTTGACCCTATAATACGAGGAAAATGAATCACTCATGTAGCTCCACATGCACATATTTATTTTCTGGTTTGTCATAGATGAGACACCCAAAATATAAATAAAGAGTAAAATAAAAGAGAAATAAGAGTCTAGAGATCTTCTGTGGAAGGGAATGGGATTAAAAGATGTAGGAGATGAGAGGGAGGTGAGGAGGAGAGAACGGAAAGAGACTTCACAAGCAAGGTAATCTCTGTAATGGAAATACTGGTCAATGAAAAACAAAACTGGGGGGAATAAAGATATTATACAAAGAGCTGATTGCTTAAAAAAGCCTCCCCTAAATAAGATAGCAGTTATTGAAAGTAATAGAATTGCTAACAAGTTACAAGGTGAACATGCAAACATTTTCAGATTTCTCTATTTCAAAACTGAATAATAGAATAATACTATAAATAATGCATGAAAATAAAAATCATTTAGAAATAAAGTTAACAAGCAGTGTACAAAGTCTACATAAGACAACTATAAATTTTTACTGAGAAGAGAATCAACAAATGAATTAATAGAAATAATTTCCATGAGAGAAGATAAAATGTAAGTGTATTGTCTTATTTACTCTTCTAACATTGCTGGGACAAATACCCGACACTCAAAATGAAGAACGGAATAGTTTATTTAGCTCACAGTTCGTGGAGGTTTCAGTTCATATTTGGCTGGCCCAAGGCTGAGTGGAGCAGGGCAGAGAGCATCCTGTTCATGGCGGCAGAACAGCAGCAAAATGGTGGCAGAGGCAGCCAATCAATCAGGGCAGCAGAGCAGCAACAACAACCTGAGTCTGTCTCTCTGCCTCTCTTTCTATTACATTCAGGCTCTCCGCCTTAGCCTCCGCCTTAGGCTACACCCATAATCCCAGAAGTACTTCGACCCATAATCCCATCAGTACTCAAAGACATAATCCCAGGGATCATGGATTAAGTCTCAATGTATAGAAGTCCTTGCCCAGTGACTACATGAAACTTTGAGGGGACAACTAGACATAAAACATAACATGTATAAATGCTGCTGAGCTAACACATAATTTTTTTATCAAAATATTAAAGGATCTTCTTTGAATTTCAAAAATATTCTAAGTTTTACCTGGAAAATTTAACATATGTGACTACTGATGATCATTTTTTAAATAACAGTTATAAAGAGGGACTATGATGCAACTTACAAAGTCTTAAACTACTGCCTTCTTCAAAAAATCATTTCCATAAGGAGACTGGTAAAAAGGAAGATTTTATGGCTGAAAATATAACTAGATATAAAACGAACAATACAAATTGATTGCTAAAGATGGCTAATATTCATCTGGTAAGTAGTATGTTTCATTTACAACACATAACTCAAAGCTGTAACTATAAAAACTTGAACATGGCATAGTTTTATGCTTCTAGCAATTTAAGAAGGTGAGGCTGAGAGATTATGAGTTTGAGACCAGTCTAGGAAACTTGTTGACTTAGAAAGAAACACTTCTAAGTGAAGGATATAACTTAGTGCAAGGAACTTAGTTCAGCTCTGAGGACAAAAAGAAAAAAAAAAAAAAAAAAAAAAAAAAAAAAAAAAAAAAAAAAAAAAAAAAAAAAAAAAAAAAAAAAAAAAGCATAGATTTTACACCTTAGCTTGAAAACAAGTAACTACGAAGCCCTACAGCTAAAGTAATGTGCATCACTGTATTTCATGCCTTATATAAACTCTTTTGTGCCTTTCATCTTTTGTTCCTATGAAGGATATCTTTATAAAATCATATATTTATTTTAGAAGTAAAATTTAGTCCTTTATACCTTATGCTAGTGTTAAAATATGCATAGTGTGGAAATAAAGATGTGAATATAGGACGTGTGCATGATCTTAGAGGAAAATACGGGTTTTAAGCCAGGAAATATTTCTCATTTACTCTGGAAGAGATGGAATACACATAGTAATCATTTTCAAGCTGTGTGTGATAAGTAAGAAAAAATTCTGTTTCAACATGATTTTTATTACTGAAGTTTGGGGCACAGTTTAGAAAATGCATCTGCATTGGAGTGCCTCACAATTCTGATGTTTTAAAGCAGCTACATAAATGCAAATTCCAGTAGAAGGCTGGATGTATCTTTATTAGCATTCTTTCAAAAGGTGGAAACAGATTTTGGCAAGAAGACATCTGTGCAACTGTGTGAAGCCTGTACATTTTTCAAGTTGAAACTCACTGAAGTGCATTGACATGCTTGGCTTCATTCCTTTTTACTTCTCAATAGAAATAGTATCTTTCCCTACTTTGATTTTTCTGCCCAGTTTTTATTCAGTTGGTATTTTCCTTATGCAAAACTTATAACCTCGATACTGTACACATCATTTTGGTGGCTCATTGTGATAAGGTATCTGTGTAAGTTTTGCCTAGGACTTTGAATAAAATGTTTGAGCAACAGTTTTAGAATGACCTGCAGAGTAACTTTTAATGACTATTCAGCCTTCTGGGCAAATAACTCATCAACCTGGATTCTTTGACTCCACCATTTTAATTGCTTTACACTTATTGTTAAAATATTTTAATAAATTTAACTTAATTTTCATGATTAAGTGTTCATATATTTACATTACACAGTTTCAAGTAGCGTAGGCCCCTGTTTTGCAGTTTGATAATATAAGGCAAGGTCATATTCTGGTTATTTTGAATTTATTCCTTGTAAGCAGGTTAATAATAGAATCATATAATATGTAGTATATAGTAGCATTAAATGGTACAATATTGTATAATATACTATAATTATATAGTATAGTATAGTACAGTATATAGAATAATTGTTGATTTAATAATGGAGTGCATATAAAACTTGGTGGTATATAATAAAGAGTGGAATAAATAAAAGTTATTATTCTTAAAATAATAATCGTCATGATATTTTAAAAATTTCCTTGCCTAAGGACAAGGGAAATGTTTCAGAAAACCTGTTGCAGAGAACTTGGGATGTCCAATGTGGGGAATGAAAAGCTTAAGGAAGGAAACACACACCGTTCTCCATTTTGATTATTGCTCCTTCGGTGCGTTAAATGTCATTCTTTTCCAGACAAAATGCTAAATGACACACATATGCTATCCCTGTCTTTCTGGGCTGCCTTGCACTAATGATGCAACCAATTAATTGAGATTTAATCACTGCACCAAAGGAAATATCAGTGGAACAGAAATATCAGGATGTAACTTTGGGTCTTGCTCCTTGTAGTCCCCCACACAATTCTCGTAGTTGAAGCCTTTGCTGGAGGATCCCTCATGAAAGGTAGAGGCTTCCTTCCACTGGCTTGGATTTTGAGTCAAGGACCAAAACCTTGCCCCTAGTGATGGTAGTGCAGAACTTCAGCGTGGGCAGAACTGCCTCATGTAGAAATGGTGGAAAGTACTGGGAGTTCGAGTAACTAACACTGACCTATAAATGCTACAGAAGTAGTGGCCAGCATTAAACAGTGGTAAACAACCATATTTCAGGCATTGCAAATGAAAACCACAAAAACATTAGTAGTATTTTCAGCACTCCAAAGATCAGGCTGAGTTTGTGGCTTTGGTATATTTGGGCCAAACTATATGAATATTGAGCACAAGCTCAGAAAATATCAGAAATGGACTTTATGTACCTGAGAAACTATTATGCTAAAGCTCAAGTAAATATAGGGAATGCTTATTAGCAAGATATTGTCAGGTTTGATTATTCCTAGATACGAATTAGTTATTCTAGCTCTACCTTACTACTTGTTGCTAGAGTGAGTATACAAATCCTGTAGGACTCTGCCAGACACTCATTCAAGGTCCTCATCCGTGGATAATTTGGGGCTTTCTTTAGGACACTTCTTTTTTCAGTACTAGAGTGAAACTGAAGGGCATTCCGTCACTGAGCTATAACTGTAGTACTTTTAAAAAATTTAGAAACAGTTTCTTATAAACTAATCAAATTCCCAGGCTGTGCTCAAGCCTGATTCCCTCTTGCCTCAGGCTTGTGGCAGCATGCACAAAAGTATTTGACACGCTAGGCAAAACACTTTTTCCCACCTCCTATAACTTTATACCTGACTGATTTAGCTAAAATCAGTGGTCCAGAGCTATTCACCAGCCAAACATCACATGAACCTAAGAAGTAAATGTGATGCAGGCAAAGGAGAATAATTTTATTTCCAGAATCTGTCTATGGTTCCACCAATGCAAACTATAGAGGTCAGCAGGACAACTGATTAATTCCAGGTAGATTAAGAAGACAGGAATTGAAGAGGAAATCCCAAAGGAAAGAATGAGAATTGAAGGCGCTTGTGGGACACACAGATAATTATTCTAGTTTTTTCTGCCCCCAGTCCCTCTCTTGGCACCCAAGCAAATATAGAAAATTTTGAAAATTTGAGGAAAAATATGCAGAGTTTAATATTAGTAGGGTAAATCTCTTGGGTCAAGGAATACCCATGCACAGTGCTAAAGGTGTTATTAAACTATTTATAAATAAACAACACATGAATAAATAATATAGCACATAAAATTTACTTAAATATTTCCTTGCAAGTCATTAAAAATCGCTGTAAAATGGTCAATATCATTGAGTAATTGTAACCAAATCCATGAACCAAATCAATGTCTGTATATGCACATTAAGATATGTTTTTAGAGCATGATATGCACTGTATGACAGAATTATTCTCAAGCATTTCTCCTGCCTAATCATGACTTCAACCTGGTAGTCTCCATGTCAGCTTCATTCTCTTTCCTAAGAGGATACAACAAAAAGACAAGACCTCAATAAAATACTTATGTATTCCTAACAAGTTAATGGTTGCATGTAAGGGGTCTATTACAGCATAAAAGCAATTTCTTCAAGCACACATCCCCATTGCTGCTCCAGGGTGGATGGTGAGGACCTCGACATGAGTGTGAGTGTGTCTCCCCATCCTCAAGGTGTGCACTCATGAGCTGCTTTCTTGTCTTTGCAGATCCCCCAGATTAGTTACGCTTCCACGGCACCTGAGCTCAGTGATGACCGGCGCTATGACTTCTTCTCCCGTGTGGTCCCTCCTGACTCCTTCCAAGCCCAGGCCATGGTAGACATTGTAAAGGCCCTAGGCTGGAATTATGTGTCTACTCTTGCATCGGAAGGAAGCTATGGAGAGAAAGGTGTGGAATCCTTCACACAGATTTCCAAAGAGGCAGGTAGGAAGAGATCGCAAGCATCAAATTGACCCTCTTCGAGCATCTGTTGCTTCCAGGCTTTTCTTCAAAAAGATAATTGCTCTGGCCCACTCTTGTATCCCATCCCCCAAGCTCTGCCAAGTACTTCTGTAGAGTCCTCATTTATAACACATCAGTTTTGGAAAGTTTTTCAGAAATGTGAAGGTAAAGTCTGTTAAGAACAAGTAGAAGAGAGGAAAATGTGTATTAGATTGACATTTTATTTCTGGCTAATAGATAGCAATGGGGATTTTGGCCTGCATGAGGAAACCTGAGAAAGCAGGCTGTATATGGATGCTTTGTCCCTTAAATACTCCTCCAAATGGGGAGAATTACCTAGAGTTGCATAAATTCAATCTCACTGCTTCTTTGATATGAAGAACAGTAGTTATGATTCTGAAAATCTTGATGACTTGACCAAAAAATCACTGAGGATATAGACTATAATGAGGCAAATAGTCTTATGATGTTAAATTATTTCAGAAAGGAGAGTGCTACTTAGTGATACCTAGAGAAATTTCTTTTTGTTTGCTTATTCAGCTCAAATTGGAAGTAGTAGGTCCAAAGTTTGGGCCACTTGTGTTCCACTGAGCAGAATTTGTAAATGAGACAAAGGTATCATATTTATGAATCTTGGTGGTAAATATTCAAGTTTACCTATGTGAAAACTTGGGATGCAGGATGGAGCATATAGATCTCATGTGCATATATATACTTGGCCACTGCTACACAATTCTTATGTTTAAATAAAACCTTCAAGCCGGGCGTGGTGGCACATGGCTGTAATCCCAGCACTAGGCAGGCTGAGGCAGGAGGATCAGTGCAAGTTCGAGACCAGCCTGGGCTACAAAAGTGAGCTCAAGACCAGCCTGAACTGCATAGTGAGACCCTGTCTCAAAAAGACAAAAAAAAAAAAAACAACCTCAGTTTTATTTTTGAAAAAATTTTATTATAGTAATACATATATCCTTATGTTTATACCAACATAATTCATAATAGTTAAGTCTTGGAAGCAGTCTGCATATCTCTCAGCAAAAGAATAAAGAAAATGTAGTATTTAAATATAATGGAGTGTTCCTCTTCCCTAAAGAAGAATACATTTAAGCCATATTTAGGAAAATGAATATACCTGAGGCCATAATGCTGGGCGAAATAAATCAGACACACAAAACTGAAAAATCACTTAGTTTCACTTATGTAAGAAACATAGATTATAAAGAGAAAAATGCAAGGGAGGTAAAAGGAAGTATGGAACTAGATCTTGCTCAAGTGGGAAAGGATAAAGACATGAAGGTAGATGGTGAGAGGGAAGGGAAAGGGGATTAAGAGGGAATTAGGGGATACTGTATGCAAGCTCCAGCTGCAAACAGGAGTGCAAACCTCAGGTGCTGCATACATGTATGATAAAAAAATGATTTTACCTAATCAAAATTATCATTCAGCAGTACAGTGAAGTAACAATAAAAGACAACACAGAAGCAAGGTAATAGAAATAGAAGTCACTTTTCTAAGGAAAAATGTCGCAAATTTGGAAGAAAGGATTTTGAGTGCTTGATGGTTAGATTACCTGTGTATTCAAATATGCGTTGTTTACCACTGTGATTGGCATCTGTACCTGGCTACTGAGGAAAGAGTCAAGAGCTTGCTTGCAAATCTCACGTTCTAACCTGGCCCATCATTGCTAATCCTAATTGCAAAGCTCCCTGGAGGCTTGGTGCATCCCTGTATCCTTCTCTCTGACTACTAGATCCTCAAAATTGTTCATTAGTTACTTCCTCCTCATTCACATGGTGTCCTAAGCATCCTCTCTAGGTTCACACCCTCCCTTTGGTGGTATGCTGACTTGGCCATGAATACCAAGTATCCTCTCAGTTTTTTTTTTTTAACCTTTTTAAAGAGAGTACAAATTAAAATTAAAACAATAAATTACACATGGTACAGAATTCCATTGAACAAAATAATACGAATTTCACAGTATTTGTTGTAATACATAGTGCTGTCTTCCAATCAGTTATTCATATATCTGGTAATAATATCTTCTCCTTTATGTCATCACATGTAATACAATTTGTGGCTTGCTTTGATTCTTATCTTGTCCCTAACATTCTAGGAGGAGACTGTACCTCTCTCTTTCACTACTGCACTCCCAAATGATAGGCTCCTAAGTGGAAATTTTCTGGTGTAATTCAGTAAGAATATTAATGATTAGGAAAGAAAGCTTAACTCTGGCCTTTTGGCATGATATGATTTATAGAATACATTAGGTGTTGAGTTCATGGATCCCTAAACAATAGCTAATCATGTTGGATGACTGTTTTTGCTTTTCTGTGTTTGACTCATTGAATACTGTCTTGATAATGCTGGAGGCTGACATAGAGAAATACCTACAATATCAGAAATGGAGAAAATAAGATCAAGACATAATATCAGTAAAATAGTAAGATAAAGTTCAGAGATAAAGTTCAGATACTATCTTCATTATGTAATTGCTATGTCTCAAATTTAACCCCAAACTTTTTGTACAACATAAAACAGAGAAAGAACATCACATATTCCATTATGAAGATTACAGGACTCATACAATTGAAATCAAGATTATTCAAGAAAAGATATAATTTTTTTGCTTTATGTTCAAGACAAGTTACTTATTTACTAATTTGTTTTGAATAAAACTACGCAGAAAGGACAAATCAAGTCGATGCTAGAGATAACATAATGGTTTCACCTGGCGTTTTTCTGATATCAACGTAAAGCATCCTATCAGAATCTGCTATATAATAATTTTACAAGAAAGAACAGCTTTGTAATATAGTCTTCTTTCCCAAGGTCATATTTTTAACTAATGTATTGCAATTCCTGAGCTCAGAAAGGAGGATTACATCATTGGCAGTCATTCTGAATGAAATCCTTTAATCTGAGAACTTTACCCCATGGATATGAGTAAGTGAAAGACCAGTTAGTGCTCCAGAAATGTGAGGCTTTGGGAGTCCAGGTTATTCAAGGATTAATCACTTTCTCTTATCAGTATTATGGTACTTAGTGAGTATTTGCAATAAAGATCATTGGGGCCATCCAGTAACCATATGTTAATTTAATTTAAATAAATTGTTAATGTATTTAATGGATATTTCTCTAACGAGAAAAGAAAGATGGTGGAGAGTGACGACAAAAGGAAAAAAAGAAGTTGTGGCTGAAGTGACTCTGTTCGGTCTGCATGCATAGGACCTGGCAAGATATGAGAGTGATCCAGTATTTCCCTTCTGTGGAACTCTTAAAATGTAGCTTGCTACACCCAAAGTGGATCTGGTATTTAAAGATACATGTTCACTTCAGCAGTCACCAACCTCTTTGGTGCCAGAGGTGGGATTCAGGGAAGACACTTTTTCCACAGACTGGTGGTAGGGCTGGAATAGAGGTGTGTCATTTCTGGATGGTTCTAAGGAGATGTGACCAAGATGTGTCACCCACATGGTTTGTGGGAGGGTTTGTCCTTCCATGAGAATCTGACACCATACCTGGGAGAAGGCAGCAGTTAAGTGGAAATAGAAGCACTGGGAGCTGTTACAATACAGATGAAGGTTGTGTCTTCTCTGTGCACCTACCACTCACCTCCTACTCTGTGCCCCTTTTCCTATTGGTCCAGAAGATGGTTCAGTGGACTGGAGCACTCCCTGACATATTTACTGGGTTAGTGATAGATAGGGACTGCTGTAGGCTAATTTTATTTTATTTTATTTTACTTTACTTTATTTTATTTTACTTTATTTTATTTTTGTCTTTTTGAGACCGGGTCTCATTAGGCAGTTCATGCTGGAATTGAGCCCACTTTTGTACCCCAGGCTGGTCTCAAACTCCCACTGATCCTCCTGCCTCAGCCTCCCAAGTTCTGGGATTACAGGCATGTGCCACCATCTAGGCTAATTTTAAATGTTCACTTTTCTCTTCACCTGCCAACTCTAGAATATGTTCCTCAAGTTCACTGTGGTGTTCTGGTATAATAAAGTTGGGGTAAGTATACTGCTTTTAGGCCTGAATTTGACAATGGTTTGCATTATTTCTGTATTGCAACTCATTATTTAACATTTCAAATCCAAGTATGGTCATTAAGAGAATGAAACTCATTATTTCTACCTCTTCAAGCTGGTAAATAAAATGATGCCTGGGGAAGCATTCAACATCCCCAAATACCTAATTATTCATGCATCACAGTCATTTTCTATCAGTGAGGCAATATATACTTTGAGTTTGAAAGTTTGAAGATAATTTGAGGGGTAGGCATGTGACTTTAGTTGTGACTGCAAAACTATTTGTTTTTTTCTTTCTTTTTATTTATTATTTGTTTATGTTTGGCAGTCCAGGGATTGAACTCAGGGCTTTGTGCTTGCCAGGTAAGCATTTATTCCACTGAGCTATCTCCCATGCTGGCTATTTGTTTTCTAAACCAATTTATTGCTGTTATTAAGACAGTGTCAACTTTTAAGTATAACAAGAAAGGGAAATGAAATATTCATGATGTGTTATGAATATAGTGTACGTGTGTGTGTATGTGAGAGAGAGAGAGACAGAGACAGAGACAAACAGAGAGAGAGAGAGAGAGACGGACGGGCAGGCAGGTGGGTAGGCAGGCAGCCAGGCAGCCAGGCAAACCGACAGACATAGGCACAGACAGAGACACAGACAGAGACACAGACAGAGACACAGACAGAGACACAGACACAGACACAGACACAGACATAGACACAGACACAGAAATTCTAAGTTAAGCTTACATGAGTAAATATGTTCACTGATATTTATATGAACTTATAGCAGAAAGGACTGACTTCTACTCTTTCTAAACAGTTTGCCTTTAAGAAGAACTTGTACCCTTTTAGGATTATTTCACTCTAAAATTAATTTAGGGCTTCGGTCACAAGTCAAGGCTATTGCCAATGCAGAATGAGAAGTGTATCCACTGCGCATGGGTGAGTTCTCGCATATTCTGCTCTGACACAACAAATCAAGATAATCTCATCAAAGAAAAGAAGCTATACTGTCTGATACCATATAATTGGTTTGGAACATAGTGGCCTAGGCAGAGTTCCTTTCAGACATTTTTGGCAAACTTTTAAGAACTTCCAATGACAATGTACAGCTCGATGGCAAATGTACTGTGCATTCACCACCCCTGCTTTAAACTGTCAAGAAAAGCTTCAGTAATGCGTTTTTCCTGGAAGACTTAAATAAGCATGAGTGCTGCTTCATATTGGACTTTCAAAGAGAACTGCAATATGATTTTCTCAGTTGATGAGATTTTGTAAAATAGTTATATTTGCATAAATTACCCTGTAATGGGCTCACATGCAATGTCAACAAAGCAATCTATGGCTTTATATTGCAGGGAATAAGGTAGAATTCACTCTTGATACATTTTAAAATTCAGGTCAACTCAATAACCTAAGTGCCCTAACTGAGTCATAAGACTCCTTTTTCTAAGTGAAGGTCATTGCAAATGTTTATGAGAGTATATTACACTAACAAATTTCACATCCTTTCAACAAAACACATTTTAAGGAATACAGGAGTGCATACTATATATGAAATATGATTGGAATATACACCAAATACTTACATAAAAAACCACAATGCAGTAACAAACACATTTGCATTAATCTCAATAAGCTCCCTTCCTGGAGGCACGTTTATTCCATCATTTTTGCAACTTTCTAAAGTGGTTCTGGACAGTCTTTCATGTCTTAGTTGTGCTATCATAGCTGCCTCGATGTTCTGAACTCATTCAAAGTGTTCCTCAATCACGGTAATTTTGGGGCCAAGGAAGAGGTCCCACAGCAGCCAATTTAGTGAGTAAGGTGAATGCGAACACTACAAAGCTTTCACAAACCTGCCTTTTGGTTGGGTGGTACTCAGTAGCTGCACTCACCCTATTTTTAAAATCGCACTTCATAGATGCTCACAGAAAAGGGCTTCCAGAATTACTCCACACAGTGGTGAGAGTGATAGCATAAATGTTCAAATGAGTAGGAATACTTGGATAGGGATTAAGGCAAATGTGCTTTCCTGACTACTCCTCGCATCTGACTTTTATAGGCTGTAGACAATTTCCAAGAGAATCTCAGAGATCTTACCTCATAATGCGACACACATGAGAATGCTTCTTTTTATTAGAGCATTATCATGCATATCACCTTCTCAAACCCTGAAAGAGCATTTTAAGTGTCCTTTTGACATTTTGCGGTAATTACATACCACTATTATTTCAGTTACTCTCAAAAATTAATTATTCAGATAAACTTCAGAGTTTCCTATTAATAATTACATTGCCCTCACTATAATATTTCTGAAAACAATTAAATGAGGTTTAGTGACACTGTTAACTCTTCGTCAGCCTTTGGTTAGATGTGAGGAGTTGGATTAGCTTACTACTGGGTTGTGCGGCACTGCTTCCGTCTTTCCTTCATATGTTCAATGTTATATGTCACTGTGTATGTCACTGTCAGTGTTTTCATGAGGACGAGGACAAAATCTAGTACCCTGCCATCTTACATGTTCCCTTTTATGAAGATAAAACATCGGGGAGGCAAGAAAAAGTGGAAAGGAAATCCATTATATAGTTCTTCTAGGTCACAAAAATTATACCCTAAATCCATTTGCTGTAATTTCTTACAGGTGTCCTCAAGGAATCTTTGCTACTTTTCCATCTTAACTATTTCTGTATAAATTTTATAGAAATGTCATGCAAGAAAACTAATTCTCAGTAACATTACCTATGTTGAGTTGAAAGATTTTCCTTTCACTTATTCATATTTTTCTCTACCATGGAAAACATAGAAATTATTTTTAATATCTAGATAGATTATTTTTCTTATGAATATTCAGTGTTCCCAGATTAAATATAGATATTGGAAATATTAATTTGAAGACATAAATCATAATCTTATATTACTTACCTTTAGGTGTATTTAGAGTTAAGTTGTTGGCTTTTGAAGAAGAGATTGTATTTTAGTTGTTCTGAGATCTTCAGTGTGAATGCAGATGTGTTAGCCTGAGTTTAGTATGCTTGCCACTCTGAAGTATATTCCTTTCTTTGTACTTCCATTATAATTACCTTAGTTATAAAAACGATCGCACACATCTTGATTTGTAGAAAATCCCTCAGAGTAATATACATTCAGCTTTGTAGGAAATATTTCTGAAAGGAAAATAGGAACATTTCTGTGTCTTTTCCTGAATTCTCATTCCAAATAAGATTAAGTAAAAGATGTCAAGCTTGGAACATCAGGGCTTTTATGTCAAAGTGTTTGCTTTAACCTCAGATGCCACACCTATGTTTATCTCTTTTAATTCCCATCTTGGATCTGCATACATGCATGCTTTAGCCCACCATCTGCCATCTTCTAAGACTATCAAGATATTTGGCAGTTTTGCACATTCACTACTTTCTGCCTGGATTGCCCCTTAATTCCATTTTTTGTTTAATATAACATTTTTCCAAACAAAACACACTTTGGAGACATCTCTCTCTCCTTAGTCTTCTTTCAGAGTCTGATTCTGAGTTTTGTTATGTAAAATATGATCTAAAATATGGTAAAGGGTTTGGGGAGATAGTTCAGAAGTCTAAGCCGCTGTGTGGGAAGCCCAAGGACCCAGGTTAAATCCCTAGTTATCACATGGCATGCTTATAATACCAGAGCTGGGGAGGCTGAGAAAAGACAGTCACTAAGAGTCTGAGCTGTGTAGTGAGACGCTGTACCAAATAAATAAATAAATGAATGAATGAATAAATAAATAAATAAATAAAACATTAAATCTTAATAATCATTATAATATATGCAATGCTATCAATCTCTCTCAAAGTTGGAATATCAGGGCTTTTATGCCTATCCCCTATCCCCACTTCAGATATACATAGTGTGTTATTCTTGCCACTTATTTTTTTGCTATTTTAATAAGAAATAGCAATGTGACAGTTTCAGAACATGTTAGTAGTACATTTCCAATAACTTATACAATGCATATTGTTGTCCTCCTAGTAGTATATAATGCACAGATGTAGACGTGATACCTTTCCTAATCATCACTGATACAAAACTTTATTCTCATTAAACTAAGAGAAAGTAATTATACACATAGTCCGATGTTCCATAATTGTAGTGGATTATTGGCAGAACTAGCAATGTTAGAAGCTATTGATTTAAGCCTTTTACAGTTCAACATACTAATCTAGATTTACTTTTTATGCTGGTGGTTAAAATTTTTGGATGGGTGGTTAAGGACAAGTAAAAGCAAGACCTGCATAACAGAACATGTAACTTTTGTATCTCCCAAGGTCAGTCAAATCCCCTCAGGATTTACCTTGAAATCTTGTACAGTGCTTTGTAGCACTGTTGTCAGTATTTTTTGCCATTTTTGTGAAAAAGTTCTTAAAGTTTTTTCTCATACATGTTGTTAGTCTTGTTGTTGTAGCCATGTTCAGGTCCTAATTCATTCAAAACATTTAACTATCATGGTCATTTTCACTTTGATGGAGAGACAGAATTTGAATGGTACCAGATTCTGTGAGGGGAAAGAAGATGTGGCACAGTGTGTATATACCACTACCGACAGCATTGGCCGCTTTGCTCATTCCATTCATCATCACACCTCCTGTAGATGTTCAACAAAGATAACTCCTGGAACAGCTTAAGAACATGGAGAGAATGGTGGGATAAGCATGCTCAAAGTTATGGGGAAGATCTTGAAGGGAATTTAGGGTAACTTGTTATAATTTTTTAACCTAAAAATTCTCAGAATATTTTGATCTCACCTTGTATACATTTATCGCCGTAATAATACAGCATGTGCGAGGTCGTCTCTATGCCTATATTCATGGGAAATGACTACTTCCTCAAGTTTTGTGAAAATAAAACATGGTAGAGCTACAAAGCCCAGATATTTATGTGCCTAGCCTCCCTTATAGCCCAGCTTTGGCTCACCAGATAAGCTCACTGAAAATGAATCAAAGTCTGTTGATATCAAGAAGCAAGAAACCAGAATACTCATTTTGTTGACAGCAAGGACAGTAACATATATGTTCCCAAGATAGGTGTAGCCACCAGCATCAGCTGGCTGTAGTAGTACAATCTTCGACTTCCCTTTCCAAGAGAAGCAGCAGCAACATCAAACCAGCTTATTCATGTGGCATTGTTTTTGTCCTGTTTTATTTCTGTTTGCTTTTTGGATTTCATTCTGTCAGACCAGTCACCCTTCATTTCTTATGCTTTTCTAATATTTGTTCTCTAGCCTCTGTAGTGATTTTATGAGTAATCTACTGTACTCTAAATAAATTATTTTCCTACTTAATCTGGATACATTTGATTTCTTTGTTTGCTTTAAGACTTCATCAATACAACTCTTGAGAGATCTCTGTAATACAGCATTATAACTCTATTCTAGATTTTGTGGTATTCCATTGTTAACATCTCTGTTGGCTATCCTTTTACATTAGAAAATTTTTGACAATAGTTAATGTTAATAACTATTCACAAAAATACTTAATTTTTGAGAGTGCTGAATTTTGACTGTCAGCATTCTATACGAACGGCAGTACTTGGCATAGGCTAGTGAACGAGTGCACATGAAATTCCCAATAATGTGCTGAGGGTATAGTGATCCTGATGCTATAAGTGGTACAGCGAAACTTTGAAATTTCTGTAGTTCTGATTTTCTAAAATGATCATTAATATGAAATAATAAACTCCACAGGAGGAAAACTAAACCAGAACATCTGAAAGCATATTTTATGTTCTTGAAATGTGTTTCTAAGCAACTTCTTCAGAAGGGTATTCTTCCAAGAAGATAATGATTAATAATAATCATGGTAGGAACACAAGTTTTCAGAATACAAGTGCAAAAGTAAAGCCACGAAAATAGCGAGATATGTCCTGAAGAAGGACTCTGAATTCAGGGAAAGTCTAAGCTCCAAAGAGAAGCAGAAGGTAGATAGAAAATACTCACCAAAAGGAGGCTGTGGTGAAATTCCAGGAAGAGAAATGCATACCAGAACCTCAAAATAATACTGACGTTTGTGCTTGCAAATGTTAGAAGAGAGCCATAATTGCTTAGAAAAGTGTTTTTATGCTTCTTCATGAATATGATATGAAGCTCTCTACTATGCAATATGGTTACATTCCAGAAAATGGTCTACCTTTTGATCTGGCCCTAACTGCTCAGGTAACTCACTGAAAACCAGCTCATTGCTTTTCTAGACTGTAAGGTCACTGTGTATTTGTTGAGAAAATCCATCTATTTGGGGTCCGGTGATTCTAATATACATATTATTATAATTATAAAAGATGAGTACTTCTACACATGAGGTCTAGAAATGTATCATAACAGATTATTTTTGATAAATAAAAAATAAAACTGTACAAAGATGAATTATTTCAGCAATTCCTTTTCTTGTCTTCTATCTGCATTTGCTGCACCTGAGAAAAGTGGGGAATAGGAAAGGAGGTGAAGTGAGTTCCTTTACTTGCTTAACTGACTGTGACTACCATATGATGCTTAAGCTAAGGAGAAAAGGAGCTTGAAGTTCTTATACAATTAAACTTACTAGGCAGGGAAGGCCACTTTAACTCTGTCATAGGTCATTTTGAGGAATAATTATTTTTCTAAAAATATTACTTAAATATATTAGAATAATAAGTTTTAGGGCAGAAACTTTTTTTATTTACTTATTGAGGCTACATTAAGCCTTTATGTTGAAATTTTGCCTTCTTAGGATGCACAGCTACATCATACAGAACATAAATTAGTCACAAGGCCACATGCCAGTAGGTCAGTCATGGAGAAATTAGGAAACCTTGATTTTAAATCTTACACACAACAGAGAAGAAATATTTGCAAATCTAATTTCAGTGCTCTAAGCAAAATTTGGTGATCATGGTGCAAAAACATATTATTTTTTTATTTGCTTTTGAAAGAAGCTCCCCACCCCCACCCACACACTGTAGAATAGGCAAGTGAATGAGAGGGCAGTTTTCTGGATAACACAATATTCCGAAAAGAGCAACATTAGTTAAGACTGCAGCAGGAAGGTGGACACTGGAAGTGGTCAAATAGATAATTCTACAACATAAATACTACAGTCCAAGGAACACTATATTAATAATTGATTACTTCAAAATATCTTCTTACTGACTTCAGTTCCTTGGTTAATTATTTGTATTTTGAACAACTCGATACATGTAAATGTAGCCTCTTTGAGGTTTACACAAAGGGATTTGTTTGCTTTTAATTTGACAAATGAAACCCTGATGTTAAATCTTCCCCAGGCAAACTTCAGGACGGTGGATAATCAAGATCTCTGCAAGTAACAGAAGGCAGTACACACACATATTGTACTGCCTGACTTTGAAGGACTTTGACCTTGGGTCGCTCCAAATTTTTTCCCTATCATGTGTTACTCTTTTGGTTGATGACCACATAGCAAGCATTTAATTCCAATAATCATTGGACAGTATTATTTCCTTATGGTAGCATTTCAAAGAGGGTATTCACTGTCAAACAAGCTCTTATTTAGATAGATGCTCCTCATACTGTACGGAAAATTGTCTTCCAATGCTCCTTTGAAAGACTAGTGGAAGTGGCCCAGGGGATAGTTCTGTGGTACAAGTGCCGGCCTGGAAAGTGCAAGGTCATGAGTTTGAATCTTGTTCCTGAAAAGAAAAAGAAAGACTAGTGGATATGCTACTAAATAGACACATATACAAAGCATAAAATATAAGGAAAATATTAAAATCAAGTCATTGTCAGAATGCTGATTTTTTTTTTTTTTTTTTTTTTTTTTTTTTTTTTTTTTTGTCTTTTTGAGACAGGGTCTTGCTATGCAGTTCAGGCTGGCCTTGAGCTCACTTTTGTAGCCCAGGCTGGTCTCGAACTCGCACCGATCCTCCTGCCTCAGCCTCCCGAGTGCTGGGATTACAGGCGTGCGCCACCACGCCCGGCAAAATGCTGACTTTTTAAAGTCAAACTAGGAGTATATATTGGCAAAGATAATAAATAGTAAAATGTTTTTTTTAAATGTTTCTGTAAACAGAAGATTTGTGTTCCCTAAATACCAATGATCCTTCTGAATGTAGCTGAATTTCAGAACCTGGGGGCACGGTATGAATCTGTAGAAGACCTGGTCTAACATGCATGAGGCCCTGGACTCAAACCCCCCATACACATACCACTTATGTTTGTATCCAAATGACAAATTTTCTTTTTTACAGGTGTCAGAATTATGACTATAGAAATTATTATGAGTAACTACTAATTACATAGAAGTATGTTGTTTTCAAAATCTTAATGTTTAGTGAGTACAAAAGTTATCAATGCCACTGACCTTTTATGACAAAAAATAATACTCCATATCCAGATTGCAGTCGTTATTTTCCATAATATTATTTGTGATCATGAATTTTGTGTATGTTCCATCCTTTTCACTTTTGGATGATGCTTCTATGTGCTTTGGTCAACATTTAGTACCGCCGGGCGTGGTGGCGCACGCCTGTAATCCCAGCACTTGGGAGGCTGAGGCAGGAGGATCGGTGTGAGTTCGAGACCAGCCTGGGTTACAAAAGTGCGCTCAAGGCCAGCCTGAACTGCATAGTGAGACCCTGTCTCAAAAAGACAAAAAAAAAAAAAAAAAAACATTTAGTACCATTAAGATATAAAGTATGTCTTGGGATGTCTTACAGATTACATATATCTTTAAGACTTTCATCAACATATTTATTAGAGTCCCACTCATATTTTTAAACAATGAAACACCAGATAGCTTAGGGTCAACTAAGTTTAAGTTCAGAGAGAAAAAAGTCACTGAAGTGTAATTGGTAACATATATACATATACAAAATTGTTGTCATTTAAAACAGTTTGTCTGAATCAGCTTCGATATATTTCATTCTTCTTTAATTCAAGTAACCAATTCGAAGTTTGTGTTCTAGCTAAAATGCTTCTTAGTTACCTAAATATAATCTCTGGTTGAGAAGACAGAACAATATCCAAAGGTGCTTGTGGGAGATTATTTTTGGTGAAACATTAAAAAAAAAATTGAGATCAGTGAGGCCTCCGAGATGCTGAGGAGAGACAGGAAGGCTGTGGGGTCAGAGTCAGGAGAAGAAGGTCCCTGGTAATAAGTATTTTCAAAATTTTATTTAAGTTACAATCTTTTGTAAATTGCTCCTTTATTGTTATAGGACACACTACAGTTTTCCTTTTAGCTGGTGATGCGGATCAGGTTCAGATGGTGCTTACATGCTGTTTAGCTTTAGATTATTGCACTGTCATTAGAATAAAGGCTTTAGGTCACAAGTAGAGCATAGCATACCTGTGACTTTTCAACTAGACTTCCCGATTCCCTGTTTGATTGCTTCTTGACAGATAATTAATTTTGCTATCTGGTTTATGTTCAGTCTGTTTACATAAAGAACTCATCCTGGTACCTATTATATGATATCATAAAAACTTGTTTACAGCTGAGTGTGTACAGAGAAAGTGCTTCAACCTTGAAGTCAACCTCCTAGGTGTAAAACGCAGAAATTAGTTCACAGAGAAATAATGGGAACACACACTTTTATGTGATAACCTTGTCTGATGCTCCCGAAGGCCAGAATGAGCACAGTAAATCACAAAAATAGAATTTCTAGGTAGCTTGGAAGTTGTTTTTAATTCCTGTAACTCTTTGTTGTTACTGTTAGTTTTCTTTATTTTTAGGCCTTTATTGTCTAATTACATTATTTGCTCAAAATTCTTTGGTGAGGTCAGAAAATAAAAGAACTTAGCTTTGTATTCTTAAAGGAGAAAAAGGCAGTTCTGAAGAGACAGCAAGAGAAGCAACTCAAACATCTCCTCAAGCAGAGAATGATGAGCTACATCTCCAGGTGTCACCAAGAGGATAAGTCAGCTGCATCTCACTCAGGCCTTCTGTAGTCTAAACTCAGACACCAGGGAGAAGCTACTCTGCTCTGCCCAGCTACACATGTGGTCATCCCTGAACCACAAGAAGGTGTAGCAGTTGATTAACAAATTCACAGAATGACTACTTTTTATTTATTTATTTATTTTGGAACCAATTTGGACATTCCTAGAAAAACGATTGAATTTTGACACCAAAAAGTTAACTACTGTGTGGAAATTCATATATATGAAGGTCGCAATGTGATGAAATATGTTTTATGCTCCATTCCTCTAATGCACATTTGGAGGAAAAGGAAGAATTAATGGGCACATAAAATGTTTTATGTGAAAAAGTTCTGATAAACTTTTTTTTTCCTTTGCCTAGATGCACAGGTGTAACTATCTCAACTTAAAAACTCATGAAGATTGTCTATGCCCTAGCTTTCTGAAGAGCTAAGAGATTCTTTTCTGTTTTATATTAGCAACTAACTTAGGAGTCAAATTTCAACTATGTAATGATATAAGAAGCTGGGAGGGGCTGGGGAGATAGCTCTGTGGCACAAGTGCCTGTCTGGCAAGTGCAAGGTCATGAGTTCGAACCCCGGTCCTGCAAAACAAAACAAAACAAAACAAAACAACAACAACAAAAAAAACAAGTTGAGCAGTACTACAGGACTTAAAACATAAGAATTCTATAGAGGGTCAGGCCGGCACAGCTTCAGTAAATTTAGTTATATAGTATCTTAAATATTTGAGTGTTTGCTCTAAATAATACAGTCCAGGAAAGATATTTTTTATATAAGAATAACTTTGGCAACTTTCTGTTGAGCAGTTTAAAAAAGCAATGCTATTTCATCTTTTTATTTTTTAAACAGTGTTAGAATACCTCCAAAGAAACCTCTGTGGCTGTTGGTTTTTGATAATTGAACTCAATAAACTTTATTTAAAAAGTAAAAATGACAAAACATAAGGATTTTTCCCAGGTACTTCCCTGCAGGGACTTGAGTTTAATAAGGTGGTTGAACATTCTGTGGTGAGGCCCAGGAGGAAAGAAAATTGTGAAGAAAATAAATGCCAGGTTGCGCTGTATGCTGACTTAGGCCTGAGATTCTCCTGATGCTTGTTGTTTTGCAGTCTAATAAAACATTTTTCAAAACTGCTGGGAGACCACTATAGGAAGAAACTTCTAGTGAATGTAGCTTTTTAGAGGCCTACCACTCATTGTCCACCTGGGAAAACACTAAGAGTGGGAAAGGGGGATATTTAAAACACATACTCACTTTTTAAAATGTGAGCAAGGAAAGACTGTGTAGACTGGAAATACAATGACTTACATGCAAAATAATATTCTATGACAAATCAAACTTTAAAGAAAAAGAATTGGAGACATCATCTTCTGCTTTAAGTCCCCCCACACAACCTCAGCTTCATTTTGATTATTTATGTTCTTCTTTTATTTTCTCTTGATAAAGCTGTCTCCAAAACACCAAAGGTAGCATCCCTCTGGCCTCCTAATCAGGGCTTTACCTCTGCCTGGAACATTGTCGCCCCGGATCATTTGTCTGGAAAACTCTTCCCTTAGGAGACTTCTCCAGTAGATTCCCTTCTTGCATGCCTCCACTCCCAAGTGTTCCTATCAGTGATACATGTATCCATGGCAACACATTGAATCTTGTCACTGTTATGACAATGCAGAATATGAATTCTATTAAAGAAGCTACAGATATTACAAATGGTGAAGATGGAGAAGAAATTACTTGGCATCTTCCACAGGTTAGGTACTGGCCAGAGCTTAGAGCATATTACCACATAAATATGAATTATAAAAAATAATTACTAACTTAATAAATTTTTAGTATTTAAAAATCTATTAAGCTATTTGCCCTTTTTAGTCAAATCTTGCTGTGAGCTTTCTCCATAGAAACTTAGGCCACCCACCTGATGTTCTCTTTGGGAAAAAAATTCCATGGCAGTCTTTTATAGAGAAACATGTTTTCCTCATTTCCATAAGATAATTTTAGCTGTGAGTGCATGACAGGAAAATTCAAATATCATTAAAAGTAGATCTAAGATTGCAATGTTATTGATTTTTCTTGTCACTTCTTCTTAAAATAAGAACTAATGTAATTATACTTTAAGTTGACATTAAAACTAATTCTGCCCATAGATTCAAGAATTTTTATATTTTGTATTGAATACATAAAGTCAATCATTATAGTTTTTCATCATATGTGCAACAGATTAAGATTAAAATAGAAGCCGGGCGTGGTGGCTCACGCCTGTAATCCCAGCACTTGTGAGGCTGAGGCAGGAGGATTAGTGCGAGTTCAAGACCAGCCTGGGCTACAAAAGTGAGCGCAGGACCAGCCTCAACTGCATAGCGAGACCCTGTCTCAAAAAGACAAAAAAAAAAAAA